>JAWNPJ010000078.1:0-57500 GCA_035047585.1 Drosophila monieri | reverse complement strand
CGGGCACATGCCAGTATATTTCGGCAACGGCTTTGGAGCCGACCCTTGACCTTTGACTTTTGACCTTTGACCTTTGACCTTTGACCTTTGACCTTTGACCTTGACCTTGACCTTGACCTTGACCTTTGACCTTGACCTTGACCTTGACCTTGACCTTGACCTTGACCTTGACCTTGACCTTGACCTTGACCTTGACCTTGACCTTGACCTTGACCTTGACCTTGACCTTGACCTTTGACCTTGACCTTGACCTTGACCTTGACCTTGACCTTGACCTTGACCTTGACCTTGACCTTGACCTTGACCTTGACCTTGACCTTGACCTTGACCTTGACCTTGACCTTGACCTTGACCTTGACCTTGACCTTGACCTTGACCTTGACCTTGACCTTGACCTTGACCTTGACCTTGACCTTGACCTTGACCTTGACCTTGACCTTGACCTTGACCTTGACCTTGACCGGTCTTTGCACTTCTTTTCTGCCTTATGCAAGCAAATTTGCACGCTGGGGCATCTAGTGGTCCAGGGCAGTCGTTCGGGCACATGCCAGTATATTTCGGCAACGGCTTTGGAGCCGACCCTTGACCTTTGACTTTTGACCTTTGACCTTTGACCTTGGACCTTGGACCTTGGACCTTTGACCTTTGACCTTGACCTTGACATTGACCTTGACCTTGACCTTGACCTTGACCTTGACCTTGACCTTGACCTTGACCTTGACCTTGACCTTGACCTTGACCTTGACCTTGACCTTTGACCTTTGACCTTTGACCTTTGACCTTTGACCTTGACCTTGACCTTGACCTTGACCTTGACCTTTGACCTTTGACCTTGACATTGACCTTGACCTTGACCTTGACCTTTGACCTTTGACCTTTTACCTTTGACCTTTGACCTTGACCTTGACCTTGACCTTTGACCTTGACCTTGACCTTGACCTTGACCTTGACCTTGACCTTGACCTTGACCTTGACCTTTGACCTTTGACCTTTGACCTTTGACCTTTGACCTTTGACCTTTGACCTTTGACCTTTGACCTTGACCTTGACCTTGACCTTTGACCTTTGACCTTTGACCTTGACCTTTGACCTTTGACCTTTGACCTTTGACCTTTGACCTTGACCTTTGACCGTTGACCTTTGACCTTTGACCTTTTACCTTTGACCTTTTACCTTTGACCTTTGACCTTGACCTTGACCTTGACCTTGACCTTTGACCTTTGACCTTTGACCTTTGACCTTTGACCTTTGACCTTGACCTTGACCTTGACCTTGACCTTTGACCTTGACCTTTGACCTTTGACCTTTGACCTTTGACCTTTGACCTTTGACCTTTGACCTTGACCTTTGACCTTTGACCTTTGACCTTTGACCTTGACCTTGACCTTGACCTTGACCTTGACCTTGACCTTGACCTTGACCTGTGACCTTTGACCTCGACCTTTGACCTTGACCTTGACCTTTGACCTTTGACCTTTGACCTTTGACCTTTGACCTTTGACCTTTGACCTTGACCTTGACCTTGACCATTGACCTTTGACCTTTGACCTTGACCTTTGACCTTTGACCTTGACCTTTGACCTTTGACCTTGACCTTTGACCTTTGACCTTGACCTTGACCTTGACCTTTGACCTTGACCTTGACCTTTGACCTTTGACCTTTGACCTTGACCTTGACCTTGACCTTGACCTTTGACCTTTGACCTTTGACCTTTGACCTTTGACCTTTGACCTTTGACCTTGACCTTGACCTTGACCTTGACCTTTGACCTTTGACCTTGACCTTGACCTTGACCTTGACCTTGACCTTTGACCTTTGACCTTGACCTTGACCTTGACCTTGACCTTGACCTTGACCTTGACCTTGACCTTGACCTTGACCTTGGCCTTGACCTTTGACCTTTGACCTTTGACCTTGACCTTGACCTTTGACCTTTGACCTTTGACCTTTGACCTTTGACCTTTGACCTTTGACCTTGACCTTTGACCTTTGACCTTTGACCTTTGACCTTGACCTTGACCTTTGACCTTTGACCTTTGACCTTTGACCTTTGACCTTTGACCTTTGACCTTGACCTTTGACCTTGACCTTTGACCTTGACCTTGACCTTTGACCTTTGACCTTGACCTTGACCTTTGACCTTTGACCTTTGACCTTGACCTTGACCTTGACCTTGACCTTGACCTTGACCTTTGACCTTTGACTTTGACCTTGACCTTGACCTTTGACCTTCACATTGACCTTGACCTTGACCTTGACCTTGACCTTGACCTTGACCTTTGACCTTTGACCTTTGACCTTTGACCTTTGACCTTCACCTTGACCTTGACCTTGACCTTGACCTTGACCTTTGACCTTGACCTTGACCTTGACCTTGACCTTGACCTTTGACCTTTGACCTTTGACCTTTGACCTTTGACCTTTGACCTTGACCTTGACCTTTGACCTTGACCTTGACCTTGACCTTGACCTTGACCTTGACCTTGACCTTTGACCTTTGACCTTTGACCTTTGACCTTTGACCTTTGACCTTTGACCTTTGACCTTTGACCTTGACCTTGACCTTGACCTTGACCTTTGACCTTTGACCATTGACCTTTGACCTTTGACCTTGACCTTGACCTTGACCTTGACCTTGACCTTGACCTTGACCTTGACCTTGACCTTGACCTTGACCTTGACCTTTGACCTTTGACCTTTGACCTTTGACCTTGACCTTGACCTTGACCTTGACCTTGACCTTGACCTTGACCTTGACCTTTGACCTTTGACCTTTGACCTTGGCACATGCCAGTGATATTTCGGCAACGGCTTTGGAGCCTGACCCTTGACCTTTGACTTTTGACCTTTGACCTTTGACCTTTGACCTTTGACCTTGACCTTGACCTTGACCTTGACCTTGACCTTGACCTTGACCTTGACCTTGACCTTGACCTTGACCTTGACCTTGACCTTGACCTTGACCTTGACCTTGACCTTGACCTTGACCTTGACCTTGACCTTGACCTTGACCTTGACCTTGACCTTGACCTTGACCTTGACCTTGACCTTGACCTTGACCTTGACCTTGACCTTGACCTTGACCTTGACATCTAGTGGGGCATCTAGTGGTCCAGGGCAGTCGTTCGGGCACATGCCAGTATATTTCGGCAACGGCTTTGGAGCCGACCCTTGACCTTTGACTTTTGACCTTTGACCTTTGACCTTGGTCCTTGGTCCTTGGACCTTTAACCTTTGACCTTGACCTTGACCTTGACCTTGACCTTGACCTTGACCTTGACCTTGACCTTTGACCTTTGACCTTTGACCTTTGACCTTTGACCTTGACCTTGACCTTGACCTTGACCTTGACCTTGACCTTTGACCTTGACATTGACCTTGACCTTGACCTTGACCTTTGACCTTTGACCTTTGACCTTTGACCTTTGACCTTGACCTTGACCTTGACCTTGACCTTGACCTTGACCTTGACCTTGACCTTGACCTTGACCTTGACCTTGACCTTTGACCTTTGACCTTTGACCTTTGACCTTTTACCTTTGACCTTTGACCTTTGACCTTGACCTTGACCTTGACCTTTAACCTTTGACCTTTGACCTTGACCTTTGACCTTGACCTTTGACCTTTGACCTTTGACCTTTGACCTTTGACCTTTGACCTTGACCTTGACCTTGACCTTGACCTTGACCTTGACCTTGACCTTGACCTTGACCTTGACCTTTGACCTTGACATTGACCTTGACCTTGACCTTGACCTTTGACCTTTGACCTTTGACCTTTGACCTTTGACCTTGGACCTTGGACCTTTAACCTTTGACCTTGACCTTGACCTTGACCTTGACCTTGACCTTGACCTTGACCTTGACCTTGACCTTGACCTTGACCTTGACCTTGACCTTGACCTTGACCTTGACCTTGACCTTGACCTTGACCTTGACCTTTGACCTTTGACCTTTGACCTATGACCTTTGACCTTCACCTTGACCTTGACCTTTGACCTTTGACCTTTGACCTTTGACCTTTGACCTTTGACCTTTGACCTTTGACCTTGACCTTGACCTTGACCTTTGACCTTTGACCTTTGACCTTGACCTTTGACCTTTGACATTGACCTTTGACCTTTGACCTTTGACCTTTGACCTTGACCTTGACCTTGACCTTTGACCTTGACCTTGACCTTTGACCTTTGACCTTTGACCTTGACCTTGACCTTGACCTTGACCTTTGACCTTTGACCTTTGACCTTTGACCTTCACCTTGACCTTGACCTTGACCTTGACCTTGACCTTGACCTTTGACCTTTGACCTTTGACCTTTGACCTTTGACCTTCACATTGACCTTGACCTTGACCTTGACCTTTGACCTTTGACCTTGACCTTGACCTTGACCTTGACCTTGACCTTTGACCTTTGACCTTTGACCTTTGACCTTTGACCTTTGACCTTGACTTTGACCTTGACCTTTGACCTTGACCTTGACCTTGACCTTGACCTTGACCTTGACCTTTGACCTTTGACCTTTGACCTTTGACCTTTGACCTTTGACCTTTGACCTTTGACCTTGACCTTGACCTTGACCTTGACCTTTGACCTTTGACCTTTGACCTTTAACCTTTGACCTTGACCTTGACCTTTGACCTTGACCTTGACCTTGACCTTGACCTTGACCTTGACCTTGACCTTGACCTTGACCTTTGACCTTTGACCTTTGACCTTTGACCTTGACCTTGACCTTGACCTTGACCTTGACCTTGACCTTGACCTTGACCTTGACCTTGACCTTTGACCTTTGACCTTTGACCTTGGCACATGCCAGTATATTTCGGCAACGGCTTTGGAGCCGACCCTTGACCTTTGACTTTTGACCTTTGACCTTTGACCTTTGACCTTTGACCTTTGACCTTGACCTTGACCTTGACCTTGACCTTGACCTTGACCTTGACCTTGACCTTGACCTTGACCTTGACCTTGACCTTGACCTTGACCTTGACCTTGACCTTGACCTTGACCTTGACCTTGACCTTGACCTTGACCTTGACCTTGACCTTGACCTTGACCTTGACCTTGACCTTGACCTTGACCGGTCTTTGCACTTCTCTTCTGCTCTATGCAAGCAAATTTGCACGCTGGGGCATCTAGTGGTCCAGGGCAGTCGTTCGGGCACATGCCAGTATATTTCGGCAACGGCTTTGGAGCCGACCCTTGACCTTTGACCTTTGACCTTTGACCTTTGACCTTGGACCTTGGACCTTGGACCTTTGACCTTTGACCTTGACCTTGACCTTGACCTTGACCTTGACCTTGACCTTGACCTTGACCTTTGACCTTTGACCTTTGACCTTTGACCTTGACATTGACCTTGACCTTGACCTTGACCTTGACCTTTGACCTTGACCTTGACCTTGACCTTGACCTTGACCTTTGACCTTTGACCTTTGACCTTTGACCTTTGACCTTGACCTTGACCTTGACCTTTGACCTTGACCTTGACCTTGACCTTGACCTTGACCTTGACCTTGACCTTGACCTTGACCTTGACCTTTGACCTTTGACCTTTGACCTTTGACCTTGGACCTTGACCTTTGACCTTTGACCTTGACCTTGACCTTGACCTTTAACCTTTGACCTTTGACCTTGACCTTTGACCTTGACCTTTGACCTTTGACCTTTGACCTTTGACCTTTGACCTTTGACCTTGACCTTGACCTTGACCTTGACCTTGACCTTGACCTTGACCTTGACCTTTGACCTTGACCTTGACCTTTGACCTTGACCTTGTCCTTTGACCTTTGACCTTTGACCTTTGACCTTTGACCTTGGACCTTGGACCTTTAACCTTTGACCTTGACCTTGACCTTGACCTTGACCTTGACCTTGACCTTGACCTTGACCTTGACCTTGACCTTGACCTTTGACCTTGACCTTGACCTTGACCTTGACCTTGACCTTGACCTTGACCTTGACCTTGACCTTGACCTTTGACCTTTGACCTTTGACCTTTGACCTTTGACCTTCACCTTGACCTTGACCTTGACCTTGACCTTGACCTTGACCTTGACCTTGACCTTTCACCTTTGACCTTTGACCTTTGACCTTTGACCTTGACCTTGACCTTGACCTTGACCTTGACCTTGACCTTCGACCTTGACCTTGACCTTGACCTTGACCTTGACCTTTGACCTTTGACCTTTGACCTTTGACCTTTGACCTTTGACCTTGACCTTGACCTTGACCTTTGACCTTGACCTTGACCTTGACCTTGACCTTGACCTTGACCTTGACCTTGACCTTGACCTTTGACCTTTGACCTTTGACCTTTGACCTTTGACCTTTGACCTTTGACCTTTGACCTTTGACCTTGACCTTGACCTTTAACCTTTGACCTTTGACCTTGACCTTTGACCTTGACCTTATTTGACCTTTGACCTTTGACCTTTGACCTTTGACCTTGACCTTGACCTTGACCTTGACCTTGACCTTTGACCTTTGACCTTTGACCTTTGACCTTTGACCTTTGACCTTTGACCTTTGACCTTTGACCTTGACCTTGACCTTGACCTTGACCTTGACCTTGACCTTGACCTTTGACCTTTGACCTTTGACCTTTGACCTTTGACCTTTGACCTTGACCTTGACCTTGACCTTGACCTTGACCTTGACCTTGACCTTGACCTTGACCTTGACCTTGACCTTTGACCTTGACCTTGACCTTGACCTTTGACCTTTGACCTTTGACCTTGACCTTTGACCTTTGACCTTTGACCTTTGACCTTTGACCTTGACCTTTGACCTTTGACCTTTGACCTTTGACCTTGACCTTGACCTTGACCTTTGACCTTTGACCTTTGACCTTGACCTTTGACCTTTGACCTTTGACCTTTGACCTTGACCTTTGACCTTTGACCTTTGACCTTGACCTTTGACCTTGACCTTGACCTTTGACCTTTGACCTTTGACCTTTGACCTTTGACCTTTGACCTTTGACCTTGACCTTGACCTTGACCTTGACCTTTGACCTTTGACCTTGACCTTGACCTTGACCTTGACCTTGACCTTTGACCTTTGACCTTTGACCTTTGACCTTTGACCTTGACCTTGACCTTGACCTTTGACCTTTGACCTTGACCTTGACCTTGACCTTGACCTTGACCTTGACCTTGACCTTGACCTTTGACCTTTGACCTTTGACCTTTGACCTTTGACCTTTGACCTAGACCTTGACCTTGACCTTTAACCTTTGACCTTTGACCTTGACCTTTGACCTTTGACCTTGACCTTTGACCTTTGACCTTGACCTTGACCTTGACCTTTGACCTTTGACCTTTGACCTTTGACCTTGACCTTGACCTTGACCTTGACCTTGACCTTGACCTAAACCTTGACCTTTGACCTTTGACCTTGACCTTTGACCTTTGACCTTTGACCTTTGACCTTGACCTTGACCTTTGACCTTGACCTTGACCTTGACCTTTGACCTTTGACCTTTGACCTTTGACCTTTGACCTTGACCTTGACCTTGACCTTGACCTTGACCTTGACCTTGACCTTGACCTTGACCTTGACCTTTGACCTTTGACCTTTGACCTTTGACCTTGACCTTGACCTTGACCTTGACCTTGACCTTGACCTTTGACCTTTGACCTTTGACCTTTGACCTTTGACCTTGACCTTGACCTTTGACCTTGACCTTGACCTTGACCTTGACCTTGACCTTGACCTTGACCTTGACCTTGACCTTGACCTTGACCTTGACCTTTGACCTTTGACCTTTGACCTTTGACCTTTGACCTTTGACCTTTGACCTAGACCTTGACCTTGACCTTTAACCTTTGACCTTTGACCTTGACCTTTGACCTTGACCTTGACCTTTGACCTTTGACCTTTGACCTTTGACCTTTGACCTTTGACCTTTGACCTTGACCTTGACCTTGACCTTGACCTTGACCTTGACCTTGACCTTGACCTTGACCTTTGACCTTTGACCTTGACCTTGACCTTTGACCTTTGACCTTGACCTTTGACCTTGACCTTGACCTTGACCTTGACCTTGACCTTGACCTTGACCTTGACCTTGACCTTGACCTTGACCTTGACCTTTGACCTTTGACCTTTGACCTTTGACCTTTGACCTTTGACCTTGACCTTTGACCTTGACCTTGACCTTGACCTTGACCTTGACCTTGACCTTGACCTTGACCTTGACCTTTGACCTTTGACCTTTGACCTTTGACCTTTTACCTTTGACCTTTGACCTTTGACCTTTGACCTTTGACCTTTGACCTTTGACCTAGACCTTGACCTTGACCTTTGACCTTTGACCTTGACCTTGACCTTTGACCTTTGACCTTTGACCTTTGACCTTTGACCTTGACCTTTGACCTTTGACCTTTGACCTTTGACCTTGACCTTTGACCTTGACCTTGACCTTTGACCTTGACCTTTGACTTTGACCTTTGACCTTTGACCTTTGAACTTTGACCTTGACCTTTGACCTTTGACCTTGACCTTGACCTTGACCTTGACCTTGACCTTGACCTTGACCTTGACCTTGACCTAAACCTTGACCTTTGACCTTTGACCTTGACCTTTGACCTTTGACCTTGACCTTTGACCTTGACCTTGACCTTTGACCTTGACCTTGACCTTGACCTTGACCTTGACCTTTGACCTTTGACCTTTGACCTTTGACCTTGACCTTGACCTTGACCTTTGACCTTGACCTTGACCTTGACCTTTGACCTTTGACCTTTGACCTTTGACCTTTGACCTTGACCTTGACCTTGACCTTGACCTTGACCTTGACCTTGACCTTGACCTTTGACCTTTGACCTTTGACCTTTGACCTTTGACCTTGACCTTGACCTTGACCTTGACCTTGACCTTTGACCTTTGACCTTTGACCTTTGACCTTTGACCTTTGACCTTGACCTTGACCTTGACCTTGACCTTTGACCTTGACCTTGACCTTGACCTTGACCTTCACCTTGACCTTGACCTTGACCTTGACCTTGACCTTGACCTTTGACCTTTGACCTTTGACCTTTGACCTTTGACCTTTGACCTTTGACCTTTGACCTTTGACCTTTGACCTTTGACCTTTGACCTTTGACCTTGACCTTGACCTAAACCTTGACCTTTGACCTTTGACCTTTGACCTTGACCTTTGACCTTTGACCTTTGACCTTTGACCTTTACCTTGACCTTGACCTCTGACCTTGACCTTGACCTTGACCTTTGACCTTTAACCTTTGACCTTTGACCTTTGACCTTTGACCTTTGACCTTTGACCTTGACCTTGACCTTGACCTTGACCTTGACCTTGACCTTGACCTTGACCTTGACCTTGACCTTTGACCTTTGACCTTTGACCTTTGACCTTGACCTTGACCTTGACCTTGACCTTGACCTTTGACCTTTGACCTTTGACCTTTGACCTTTGACCTTTGACCTTTGACCTTTGACCTAGACCTTGACCTTGACCTTTAACCTTTGACCTTTGACCTTGACCTTTGACCTTTGACCTTGACCTTTGACCTTTGATCTTTGACCTTTGACCTTGACCTTGACCTAAACCTTTGACCTTTGACCTTTGACCTTTGACCTTTGACCTTTGACCTTGACCTTGACCTTGACCTTGACCTTGACCTTGACCTTGACCTTTGACCTTTGACCTTTGACCTTTGACCTTGACCTTGACCTTGACCTTGACCTTGACCTTGACCTTGACCTTTGACCTTTGACCTTTGACCTTTGACCTTTGACCTTGACCTTGACCTTTGACCTTTGACCTTGACCTTGACCTTGACCTTGACCTTGACCTTGACCTTGACCTTGACCTTGACCTTTGACCTTTGACCTTGACCTTGACCTTGACCTTGACCTTGACCTTGACCTTGACCTTTGACCTTTGACCTTTGACCTTTGACCTTTGACCTTTGACCTTGACCTTGACCTACCAATACCTTGACCTTTGACCTTTGACCTTTGACCTTGACCTTTGACCTTTGACCTTGACCTTGACCTTTGACCTTGACCTTGACCTTTGACCTTTGACCTTTGACCTTTGACCTTGACCTTGACCTTGACCTTGACCTTGACCTTGACCTTGACCTTTGACCTTTGACCTTTGACCTTTGACCTTGACCTTGACCTTGACCTTGACCTTGACCTTGACCTTTACCTTTGACCTTTGACCTTTGACCTTTGACCTTTGACCTTTGACCTTGACCTTGACCTTGACCTTTGACCTTGACCTTGACCTTGACCTTGACCTTGACCTTGACCTTGACCTTGACCTTGACCTTTGACCTTTGACCTTTGACCTTTGACCTTTGACCTTTGACCTTTGACCTTGACCTTGACCTTGGCCTTTAACCTTTGACCTTTGACCTTTGACCTTTGACCTTGACCTTTGACCTTTGACCTTGACCTTTGACCTTTGACCTTTGACCTTTGACCTTTGACCTTTGACCTTGACCTTGACCTTTGACCTTGACCTTGACCTTGACCTTGACCTTGACCTTGACCTTTGACCTTTGACCTTTTACCTTTGACCTTTGACCTTTGACCTTGACCTTGACCTTGGCCTTTGACCTTTGACCTTTGACCTTTGACCTTGACCTTTGACCTTTGACCTTTGACCTTGACCTTGACCTTTGACCTTGACCTTGACCTTGACCTTTGACCTTTGACCTTTGACCTTTGACCTTTGACCTTTGACCTTGACCTTGACCTTGGCCTTTAACCTTTGACCTTTGACCTTTGACCTTGACCTTTGACCTTGACCTTGACCTTTGACCTTGACCTTGACCTTGACCTTTGACCTTTGACCTTTGACCTTTGACCTTTGACCTTTGACCTTTGACCTTTGACCTTTGACCTTTGACCTTGACCTTGACCTTTGACCTTTGACCTTTGACCTTTGACCTTTGACCTTTGACCTTTGACCTTTGACCTTTGACCTTTGACCTTTGACCTTTGACCTTTGACCTTTGACCTTGACCTTGACCTTGACCTTGACCTTTGACCTTTGACCTTTGACCTTGACCTTTGACCTTTGACCTTTGACCTTTGACCTTGACCTTTGACCTTGACCTTGACCTTGACCTTTGACCTTTAACCTTTGACCTTTGACCTTTGACCTTTGACCTTTGACCTTGACCTTGACCTTGACCTTGACCTTGACCTTGACCTTGACCTTGACCTTGACCTTTGACCTTGACCTTTGACCTTTGACCTTTGACCTTTGACCTTTGACCTTGACCTTGACCTCTGACCTTGACCTTGACCTTGACCTTTGACCTTTAACCTTTGACCTTTGACCTTTGACCTTTGACCTTTGACCTTTGACCTTGACCTTGACCTTGACCTTGACCTTGACCTTGACCTTGACCTTGACCTTGACCTTGACCTTGACCTTGACCTTTGACCTTTGACCTTTGACCTTTGACCTTGACCTTGACCTTGACCTTGACCTTTGACCTTTGACCTTTGACCTTTGACCTTGACCTTGACCTTGACCTTGACCTTGACCTTGACCTTTGACCTTTGACCTTTGACCTTTGACCTTTTACCTTTGACCTTTGACCTTTGACCTTTGACCTTTGACCTTTGACCTAGACCTTGACCTTGACCTTTAACCTTTGACCTTTGACCTTGACCTTTGACCTTTGACCTTGACCTTGACCTTGACCTTGACCTTTGACCTTTGACCTTTGACCTTTGACCTTTGACCTTTGACCTTGACCTTGACCTTGACCTTGACCTTGACCTTGACCTTGACCTTGACCTTTGACCTTTGACCTTTGACCTTTGACCTTTGACCTTGACCTTGACCTTGACCTTGACCTTGACCTTGACCTTTGACCTTTGACCTTTGACCTTTGACCTTTGACCTTGACCTTGACCTTTGACCTTTGACCTTGACCTTGACCTTGACCTTGACCTTGACCTTGACCTTGACCTTGACCTTGACCTTGACCTTGACCTTGACCTTGACCTTGACCTTGACCTTTGACCTTTGACCTTGACCTTGACCTTGACCTTGACCTTGACCTTGACCTTTGACCTTGGACCTTTGACCTTTGACCTTTGACCTTGACCTTGACCTTGACCTAAACCTTGACCTTTGACCTTTGACCTTGACCTTTGACCTTTGACCTTGACCTTGACCTTTGACCTTGACCTTGACCTTTGACCTTTGACCTTTGACCTTTGACCTTTGACCTTGACCTTGACCTTGACCTTGACCTTGACCTTGACCTTTGACCTTTGACCTTTGACCTTTGACCTTTGACCTTGACCTTGACCTTGACCTTGACCTTGACCTTGACCTTGACCTTTGACCTTTGACCTTTGACCTTTGACCTTGACCTTGACCTTGACCTTGACCTTGACCTTGACCTTGACCTTTGACCTTTGACCTTTGACCTTTGACCTTTGACCTTTGACCTTGACCTTGACCTTGACCTTGACCTTTGACCTTGACCTTGACCTTGACCTTGACCTTGACCTTGACCTTGACCTTGACCTTGACCTTGACCTTGACCTTGACCTTTGACCTTTGACCTTTTACCTTTGACCTTTGACCTTTGACCTAGACCTTGACCTTGACCTTTAACCTTTGACCTTTGACCTTTGACCTTGACCTTTGACCTTTGACCTTGACCTTTGACCTTTGACCTTTGACCTTTGACCTTTGACCTTTGACCTTGACCTTGACCTTTGACCTTGACCTTGACCTTGACCTTGACCTTGACCTTGACCTTGACCTTGACCTTGACCTTGACCTTTGACCTTTGACCTTTGACCTTTGACCTTTGACCTAGACCTTGACCTTGGCCTTTAACCTTTGACCTTTGACCTTTGACCTTGACCTTTAACCTTTGACCTTGACCTTGACCTTTGACCTTGACCTTGACCTTGACCTTTGACCTTTGACCTTTGACCTTTGACCTTTGACCTTGACCTTGACCTTTGACCTTTGACCTTTTACCTTTGACCTTTGACCTTTGACCTTTGACCTAGACCTTGACCTTGGCCTTTAACCTTTGACCTTTGACCTTTGACCTTGACCTTTGACCTTTGACCTTGACCTTGACCTTTGACCTTGACCTTGACCTTGACCTTTGACCTTTGACCTTTGACCTTTGACCTTTGACCTTGACCTTGACCTTTGACCTTTGACCTTTGACCTTTGACCTTTGACCTTTGACCTTTGACCTTTGACCTTTGACCTTTGACCTTTGACCTTTGACCTTGACCTTGACCTAAACCTTGACCTTTGACCTTTGACCTTTGACCTTGACCTTTGACCTTTGACCTTTGACCTTTGACCTTGACCTTGACCTTTGACCTTGACCTTGACCTTGACCTTTGACCTTTAACCTTTGACCTTTGACCTTTGACCTTTGACCTTTGACCTTGACCTTGACCTTGACCTTGACCTTGACCTTGACCTTGACCTTTGACCTTGACCTTAACCTTTACCTTGACCTTTGACCTTTGACCTTTGACCTTTGACCTTGACCTTGACCTTGACCTTGACCTTGACCTTTGACCTTTGACCTTTGACCTTTGACCTTTGACCTTGACCTTGACCTTGACCTTGACCTTGACCTTGACCTTGACCTTGACCTTTGACCTTTGACCTTTGACCTTTTACCTTTGACCTTTGACCTTTGACCTTTGACCTAGACCTTGACCTTGACCTTTAACCTTTGACCTTTGACCTTGACCTTTGACCTTGACCTTGACCTTTGACCTTTGACCTTTGACCTTGACCTTGACCTAAACCTTTGACCTTTGACCTTTGACCTTTGACCTTGACCTTGACCTTGACCTTGACCTTGACCTTGACCTTGACCTTTGACCTTTGACCTTTGACCTTTGACCTTGACCTTGACCTTGACCTTGACCTTGACCTTTGAC
Source organism: Drosophila monieri (assembly GCA_035047585.1). NCBI lineage: Eukaryota > Metazoa > Arthropoda > Insecta > Diptera > Drosophilidae > Drosophila > Drosophila monieri. The sequence continues at coordinate 43,570 of JAWNPJ010000078.1, read as the reverse complement.
CTTTGACCTTTGACCTTTGACCTTTGACCTTTGACCTTTGACCTTGACCTTGACCTAAACCTTGACCTTTGACCTTTGACCTTTGACCTTTGACCTTTGACTTTTGACCTTAACCTTGACCTAAACCTTTGACCTTTGACCTTTGACCTTGACCTTGACCTTGACCTTGACCTTGACCTTTGACCTTTGACCTTTGACCTTGACCTTTGACCTTTGACCTTTGACCTTTGACCTTTGACCTTTGACCTTTGACCTTTGACCTTGACCTTGACCTTTGACCTTGACCTTGACCTTGACCTTGACCTTGACCTTGACCTTTGACCTTTGACCTTTTACCTTTGACCTTTGACCTTTGACCTAGACCTTGACCTTGGCCTTTAACCTTTGACCTTTGACCTTTGACCTTGACCTTTGACCTTTGACCTTTGACCTTGACCTTGACCTTTGACCTTGACCTTGACCTTGACCTTTGACCTTTGACCTTTGACCTTTGACCTTTGACCTAGACCTTGGCCTTTAACCTTTGACCTTTGACCTTTGACCTTGACCTTTGACCTTGACCTTGACCTTTGACCTTGACCTTGACCTTGACCTTTGACCTTTGACCTTTGACCTTTGACCTTTGACCTTTGACCTTTGACCTTTGACCTTGACCTTGACCTTTGACCTTTGACCTTTGACCTTTGACCTTTGACCTTTGACCTTTGACCTTTGACCTTTGACCTTTGACCTTTGACCTTTGACCTTTGACCTTTGACCTTTGACCTTTGACCTTTGACCTTGACCTTGACCTAAACCTTGACCTTTGACCTTTGACCTTTGACCTTGACCTTTGACCTTTGACCTTTGACCTTTGACCTTGACCTTTGACCTTGACCTTGACCTTGACCTTTGACCTTTAACCTTTGACCTTTGACCTTTGACCTTTGACCTTTGACCTTGACCTTGACCTTGACCTTGACCTTGACCTTGACCTTGACCTTGACCTTGACCTTGACCTTGACCTTTGACCTTGACCTTTGACCTTTGACCTTTGACCTTTGACCTTTGACCTTGACCTTGACCTCTGACCTTGACCTTGACCTTGACCTTTGACCTTTAACCTTTGACCTTTGACCTTTGACCTTTGACCTTTGACCTTTGACCTTGACCTTGACCTTGACCTTGACCTTGACCTTGACCTTGACCTTGACCTTGACCTTGACCTTGACCTTGACCTTTGACCTTTGACCTTTGACCTTTGACCTTGACCTTGACCTTGACCTTGACCTTTGACCTTTGACCTTTGACCTTTGACCTTGACCTTGACCTTGACCTTGACCTTGACCTTGACCTTTGACCTTTGACCTTTGACCTTTTACCTTTTACCTTTGACCTTTGACCTTTGACCTTTGACCTTTGACCTAGACCTTGACCTTGACCTTTAACCTTTGACCTTTGACCTTGACCTTTGACCTTGACCTTGACCTTTGACCTTTGACCTTGACCTTGACCTTGACCTTGACCTAAACCTTTGACCTTTGACCTTTGACCTTTGACCTTTGACCTTTGACCTTGACCTTGACCTTGACCTTGACCTTGACCTTGACCTTGACCTTTGACCTTTGACCTTTGACCTTTGACCTTTGACCTTGACCTTGACCTTGACCTTGACCTTGACCTTGACCTTGACCTTTGACCTTTGACCTTGTACCTTTGACCTTGACCTTGACATTTGACCTTTGACCTTGACCTTGACCTTGACCTTGACCTTGACCTTGACCTTGACCTTGACCTTGACCTTGACCTTGACCTTGACCTTGACCTTGACCTTTGACCTTTGACCTTGACCTTGACCTTGACCTTGACCTTGACCTTGACCTTTGACCTTTGACCTTTGACCTTTGACCTTTGACCTTGACCTTGACCTTGACCTAAACCTTGACCTTTGACCTTTGACCTTGACCTTTGACCTTTGACATTGACCTTGACCTTTGACCTTGACCTTGACCTTTGACCTTTGACCTTTGACCTTTGACCTTTGACCTTGACCTTGACCTTGACCTTGACCTTGACCTTGACCTTGACCTTTGACCTTTGACCTTTGACCTTTGACCTTGACCTTGACCTTGACCTTGACCTTGACCTTGACCTTGACCTTTGACCTTTGACCTTTGACCTTTGACCTTGACCTTGACCTTGACCTTGACCTTGACCTTGACCTTGACCTTTGACCTTTGACCTTTGACCTTTGACCTTTGACCTTTGACCTTGACCTTGACCTTGACCTTGACCTTTGACCTTGACCTTGACCTTGACCTTGACCTTGACCTTGACCTTGACCTTGACCTTGACCTTGACCTTGACCTTGACCTTTGACCTTTGACCTTTTACCTTTGACCTTTGACCTTTGACCTAGACCTTGACCTTGGCCTTTAACCTTTGACCTTTGACCTTTGACCTTGACCTTTGACCTTTGACCTTGACCTTTGACCTTTGACCTTTGACCTTTGACCTTTGACCTTTGACCTTGACCTTGACCTTTGACCTTGACCTTGACCTTGACCTTGACCTTGACCTTGACCTTGACCTTGACCTTGACCTTGACCTTTGACCTTTGACCTTTTACCTTTGACCTTTGACCTAGACCTTGACCTTGGCCTTTAACCTTTGACCTTTGACCTTTGACCTTGACCTTTGACCTTTGACCTTGACCTTGACCTTTGACCTTGACCTTGACCTTGACCTTTGAAATTTGACCTTTGACCTTTGACCTTTGACCTTGACCTTGACCTTTGACCTTTGACCTTTTACCTTTGACCTTTGACCTTTGACCTTTGACCTAGACCTTGACCTTGGCCTTTAACCTTTGACCTTTGACCTTTGACCTTGACCTTTGACCTTTGACCTTGACCTTGACCTTTGACCTTGACCTTGACCTTGACCTTTGACCTTTGACCTTTGACCTTTGACCTTTGACCTTGACCTTGACCTTTGACCTTTGACCTTTGACCTTTGACCTTTGACCTTTGACCTTTGACCTTTGACCTTTGACCTTTGACCTTTGACCTTGACCTTGACCTAAACCTTGACCTTTGACCTTTGACCTTTGACCTTGACCTTTGACCTTTGACCTTTGACCTTGACCTTGACCTTTGACCTTGACCTTGACCTTGACCTTGACCTTTGACCTTTAACCTTTGACCTTTGACCTTTGACCTTTGACCTTTGACCTTGACCTTGACCTTGACCTTGACCTTGACCTTGACCTTGACCTTGACCTTGACCTTAACCTTTACCTTGACCTTTGACCTTTGACCTTTGACCTTTGACCTTGACCTTGACCTTGACCTTGACCTTGACCTTTGACCTTTGACCTTTGACCTTTGACCTTGACCTTGACCTTGACCTTGACCTTGACCTTGACCTTGACCTTGACCTTGACCTTGACCTTTGACCTTTGACCTTTGACCTTTTACCTTTGACCTTTGACCTTTGACCTTTGACCTAGACCTTGACCTTGACCTTTAACCTTTGACCTTTGACCTTGACCTTTGACCTTGACCTTGACCTTTGACCTTTGACCTTTGACCTTAACCTTGACCTAAACCTTTGACCTTTGACCTTTGACCTTTGACCTTGACCTTGACCTTGACCTTGACCTTGACCTTGACCTTGACCTTTGACCTTTGACCTTTGACCTTTGACCTTGACCTTGACCTTGACCTTGACCTTGACCTTTGACCTTTGACCTTTGACCTTTGACCTTTGACCTTTGACCTTGACCTTGACCTAAACCTTGACCTTTGACCTTTGACCTTTGACCTTTGACCTTTGACCTTTGACCTTAACCTTGACCTAAACCTTTGACCTTTGACCTTTGACCTTGACCTTGACCTTGACCTTGACCTTGACCTTTGACCTTTGACCTTTGACCTTGACCTTTGACCTTTGACCTTGACCTTGACCTTGACCTTGACCTTGACCTTGACCTTTGACCTTTGACCTTTGACCTTTGACCTTTGACCTTGAGCTTGACCTTGACATTTAACCTTTGACCTTTGACCTTGACCTTGACCTTGACCTTTGACCTTTGACCTTTGACCTTTGACCTTTGACCTTGACCTTGACCTTGACCTTGACCTTGACCTTGACCTTGACCTTGAACTTGACCTTGACCTTTGACCTTTGACCTTTGACCTTTGACCTTGACCTTGACCTTGACCTTGACCTTGACCTTGACCTTTGACCTTTGACCTTTGACCTTTGACCTTTGACCTTGACCTTGACATTTGACCTTTGACCTTGACCTTGACCTTTGACCTTTGACCTTGACCTTGACCTTGACCTTGACCTTGACCTTTGACCTTTGACCTATGACCTTTGACCTTTGACCTTGACCTTGACCTTGACCTTGACCTTTAACCTTTGACCTTTGACCTTGACCTTGACCTTGACCTTGACCTTGACCTTGACCTTTGACCTTGACCTTGACCTTGACCTTGACCTTGACCTTGACCTTGACCTTGACCTTGACCTTGACCTTTGACCTTTGACCTTGACCTTGACCTTGACCTTGACCTTGACCTTGACCTTGACCTTTGACCTTTGACCTTTGACCTTTGACCTTTGACCTTGACCTTGACCTTGACCTAAACCTTGACCTTTGACCTTTGACCTTTGACCTTTGACCTTGACCTTGACCTTGACCTTGACCTTGACCTTGACCTTTGACCTTTGACCTTTGACCTTTGACCTTTGACCTTGAGCTTGACCTTGACATTTAACCTTTGACCTTTGACCTTGACCTTGACCTTGACCTTGACCTTGACCTTGACCTTTGACCTTTGACCTTTGACCTTTGACCTTTGACCTTGACCTTGACCTTGACCTTGACCTTGACCTTGACCTTGAACTTGACCTTGACCTTTGACCTTTGACCTTTGACCTTTGACCTTGACCTTGACCTTGACCTTGACCTTGACCTTGACCTTTGACCTTTGACCTTTGACCTTTGACCTTGACCTTGACATTTGACCTTTGACCTTGACCTTGACCTTTGACCTTTGACCTTGACCTTGACCTTGACCTTGACCTTGACCTTTGACCTTTGACCTATGACCTTTGACCTTTGACCTTGACCTTGACCTTGACCTTGACCTTTAACCTTTGACCTTTGACCTTGACCTTGACCTTGACCTTGACCTTGACCTTGACCTTTGACCTTGACCTTGACCTTGACCTTGACCTTGACCTTGACCTTGACCTTGACCTTGACCTTGACCTTGACCTTGACCTTTGACCTTTGACCTTGACCTTGACCTTGACCTTGACCTTGACCTTGACCTTTGACCTTTGACCTTTGACCTTTGACCTTTGACCTTGACCTTGACCTTGACCTAAACCTTGACCTTTGACCTTTGACCTTTGACCTTGACCTTTGACCTTTGACCTTGACCTTGACCTTTGACCTTGACCTTGACCTTGACCTTTGACCTTTGACCTTTGACCTTTGACCTTTGACCTTGACCTTGACCTTGACCTTGACCTTGACCTTGACCTTTGACCTTGACCTTTGACCTTTGACCTTGACCTTGACCTTTGACCTTGACCTTGACCTTTGACCTTTGACCTTTGACCTTTGACCTTTGACCTTGACCTTGACCTTGACCTTGACCTTGACCTTGACCTTGACCTTGACCTTGACCTTGACCTTGACCTTTGACCTTTGACCTTTGACCTTTGACCTTGACCTTGACCTTGACCTTGACCTTGACCTTGACCTTGACCTTGACCTTTGACCTTTCACCTTTGACCTTTGACCTTTGACCTTGACCTTGACCTTGACCTTGACCTTGACCTTGACCTTGACCTTTGACCTTTGACCTTTTACCTTTGACCTTTGTCCTTTGACCTAGACCTTGACCTTGACCTTTAACCTTTGACCTTTGACCTTTGACCTTGACCTTTGACCTTTGACCTTGACCTTGACCTTTGACCTTGACCTTGACCTTGACCTTTGACCTTTGACCTTTGACCTTTGACCTTTGACCTTGACCTTGACCTTTGACCTTTGACCTTTGACCTTTGACCTTTGACCTTTGACCTTGACCTTGACCTAAACCTTGACCTTTGACCTTTGACCTTTGACCTTGACCTTTGACCTTTGACCTTTGACCTTGACCTTGACCTTTGACCTTGACCTTGACCTTGACCTTTGACCTTTAACCTTTGACCTTTGACCTTTGACCTTTGACCTTTGACCTTGACCTTGACCTTGACCTTGACCTTGACCTTGACCTTGACCTTGACCTTGACCTTGACCTTGACCTTGACCTTGACCTTTGACCTTTGACCTTTGACCTTTGACCTTGACCTTGACCTTGACCTTGACCTTGACCTTTGACCTTTGACCTTTGACCTTTGACCTTTGACCTTGACCTTGACCTTGACCTTGACCTTGACCTTGACCTTGACCTTGACCTTTGACCTTTGACCTTTGACCTTTGACCTTTTACCTTTGACCTTTGACCTTTGACCTTTGACCTTTGACCTAGACCTTGACCTTGACCTTTAACCTTTGACCTTTGACCTTTGACCTTGACCTTTGACCTTGACCTTGACCTTTGACCTTTGACCTTTGACCTTGACCTTGACCTAAACCTTTGACCTTTGACCTTTGACCTTTGACCTTTGACCTTGACCTTGACCTTGACCTTGACCTTGACCTTGACCTTTGACCTTTGACCTTTGACCTTTACCTTGACCTTGACCTTGACCTTGACCTTGACCTTGACCTTGACCTTTGACCTTTGACCTTTGACCTTTGACCTTTGACCTTGACCTTGACATTTGACCTTTGACCTTGACCTTGACCTTGACCTTGACCTTGACCTTGACCTTGACCTTTGACCTTGACCTTGACCTTGACCTTGACCTTGACCTTGACCTTTGACCTTTGACCTTTGACCTATGACCTTTGACCTTGACCTTGACCTTGACCTAAACCTTGACCTTTGACCTTTGACCTTGACCTTTGACCTTTGACCTTGACCTTTGACCTTGACCTTGACCTTGACCTTTAACCTTTGACCTTTGACCTTGACCTTTGACCTTGACCTTGACCTTTGACCTTTGACCTTTGACCTTTGACCTTGACCTTGACCTAAACCTTTGACCTTTGACCTTTGACCTTTGACCTTTGACCTTGACCTTGACCTTGACCTTGACCTTGACCTTGACCTTGACCTTGACCTTGACCTTTGACCTTTGACCTTTGACCTTTGACCTTGACCTTGACCTTGACCTTGACCTTGACCTTTGACCTTTGACCTTTGACCTTTGACCTTTGACCTTGACCTTGACATTTGACCTTTGACCTTGACCTTGACATTTGACCTTTGACCTTGACCTTGACCTTGACCTTGACCTTGACCTTGACCTTGACCTTGACCTTGACCTTGACCTTTGACCTTTGACCTTGACCTTGACCTTGACCTTGACCTTGACCTTGACCTTGACCTTGACCTTTGACCTTTGACCTTTGACCTTTGACCTTTGACCTTGACCTTGACCTTTGACCTTGACCTTGACCTTTGACCTTTGACCTTTGACCTTAACCTTGACCTAAACCTTTGACCTTTGACCTTTGACCTTTGACCTTGACCTTGACCTTGACCTTGACCTTGACCTTGACCTTGACCTTGACCTTTGACCTTTGACCTTTGACCTTGACCTTGACCTTGACCTTGACCTTGACCTTGACCTTGACCTTGACCTTGCCCTTGACCTTTGACCTTTGACCTTTGACCTTTGACCTTGACCTAAACCTTGACCTTTGACCTTTGACCTTTGACCTTTGACCTTAACCTTGACCTAAACCTTTGACCTTTGACCTTTGACCTTTGACCTTGACCTTGACCTTGACCTTGACCTTGACCTTGACCTTGACCTTGACCTTTGACCTTTGACCTTTGACCTTGACCTTTGACCTTTGACCTTGACCTTGACCTTGACCTTGACCTTGACCTTGACCTTTGACCTTTGACCTTTGACCTTTGACCTTTGACCTTTGACCTTGAGCTTGACCTTGACATTTAACCTTTGACCTTTGACCTTGACCTTGACCTTGACCTTGACCTTGACCTTGACCTTTGACCTTTGACCTTTGACCTTTGACCTTTGACCTTGACCTTGACCTTGACCTTGACCTTGACCTTGACCTTGAACTTGACCTTGACCTTTGACCTTTGTCCTTTGACCTTTGACCTTGACCTTGACCTTGACCTTGACCTTGACCTTGACCTTGACCTTGACCTTGACCTTTGACCTTTGACCTTTGACCTTTGACCTTTGACCTTGACCTTGACATTTGACCTTTGACCTTGACCTTGACCTTTGACCTTTGACCTTGACCTTGACCTTGACCTTGACCTTGACCTTTGACCTTTGACCTATGACCTTTGACCTTTGACCTTGACCTTGACCTTGACCTTGACCTTTAACCTTTGACCTTTGACCTTGACCTTGACCTTGACCTTGACCTTGACCTTGACCTTGACCTTTGACCTTGACCTTGACCTTGACCTTGACCTTGACCTTGACCTTGACCTTGACCTTGACCTTGACCTTGACCTTGACCTTTGACCTTTGACCTTGACCTTGACCTTGACCTTGACCTTGACCTTGACCTTTGACCTTTGACCTTTGACCTTTGACCTTTGACCTTGACCTTGACCTTGACCTAAACCTTGACCTTTGACCTTTGACCTTTGACCTTGACCTTTGACCTTTGACCTTGACCTTGACCTTTGACCTTGACCTTGACCTTGACCTTGACCTTTGACCTTTGACCTTTGACCTTTGACCTTTGACCTTGACCTTGACCTTGACCTTGACCTTGACCTTGACCTTGACCTTTGACCTTGACCTTTGACCTTTGACCTTGACCTTGACCTTTGACCTTGACCTTGACCTTTGACCTTTGACCTTTGACCTTTGACCTTTGACCTTGACCTTGACCTTGACCTTGACCTTGACCTTGACCTTGACCTTGACCTTGACCTTGACCTTGACCTTGACCTTTGACCTTTGACCTTTGACCTTTGACCTTGACCTTGACCTTGACCTTGACCTTGAATCTTGACCTTTGACCTTTCACCTTTGACCTTTGACCTTTGACCTTTGACCTTGACCTTGACCTTGACCTTGACCTTGACCTTTGACCTTGACCTTGACCTTGACCTTGACCTTGACCTTTGACCTTTGACCTTTAACCTTTGACCTTTGTCCTTTGACCTAGACCTTGACCTTGACCTTTAACCTTTGACCTTTGACCTTGACCTTTGACCTTTGACCTTGACCTTGACCTTTGACCTTGACCTTGACCTTGACCTTTGACCTTTGACCTTTGACCTTTGACCTTTGACCTTTGACCTTGACCTTGACCTTTGACCTTTGACCTTTGACCTTTGACCTTTGACCTTGACCTTGACCTAAACCTTGACCTTTGACCTTTGACCTTTGACCTTGACCTTGACCTTTGACCTTTGACCTTTGACCTTGACCTTGACCTTTGACCTTGACCTTGACCTTGACCTTTGACCTTTAACCTTTGACCTTTGACCTTTGACCTTTGACCTTGACCTTGACCTTGACCTTGACCTTGACCTTGACCTTGACCTTGACCTTGACCTTGACCTTGACCTTGACCTTGACCTTTGACCTTTGACCTTTGACCTTTGACCTTGACCTTGACCTTGACCTTGACCTTGACCTTTGACCTTTGACCTTTGACCTTTGACCTTTGACCTTGACCTTGACCTTGACCTTGACCTTGACCTTGACCTTGACCTTGACCTTTGACCTTTGACCTTTGACCTTTTACCTTTGACCTTTGACCTTTGACCTTTGACCTAGACCTTGACCTTGACCTTTAACCTTTGACCTTTGACCTTTGACCTTGACCTTTGACCTTGACCTTGACCTTGACCTTGACCTTTGACCTTTGACCTTTGACCTTGACCTTGACCTAAACCTTTGACCTTTGACCTTTGACCTTTGACCTTTGACCTTGACCTTGACCTAGACCTTGACCTTGACCTTGACCTTGACCTTTGACCTTTGACCTTTGACCTTTGACCTTGACCTTGACCTTGACCTTGACCTTGACCTTGACCTTGACCTTTGACCTTTGACCTTTGACCTTTGACCTTTGACCTTGACATTTGACCTTTGACCTTGACCTTGACCTTGACCTTGACCTTGACCTTGACCTTGACCTTGACCTTGACCTTTGACCTTGACCTTGACCTTGACCTTGACCTTGACCTTGACCTTGACCTTGACCTTTGACCTTTGACCTTTGACCTTTGACCTTGACCTTGACCTTGACCTAAACCTTGACCTTTGACCTTTGACCTTGACCTTTGACCTTTGACCTTGACCTTTGACCTTGACCTTGACCTTGACCTTTAACCTTTGACCTTTGACCTTGACCTTTGACCTTGACCTTGACCTTTGACCTTTGACCTTTGACCTTTGACCTTTGACCTTGACCTTGACCTAAACCTTTGACCTTTGACCTTTGACCTTTGACCTTTGACCTTGACCTTGACCTTGACCTTGACCTTGACCTTGACCTTGACCTTGACCTTGACCTTTGACCTTTGACCTTTGACCTTTGACCTTGACCTTGACCTTGACCTTGACCTTGACCTTTGACCTTTGACCTTTGACCTTTGACCTTGACCTTGACATTTGACCTTTGACCTTGACCTTGACATTTGACCTTTGACCTTGACCTTGACCTTGACCTTGACCTTGACCTTGACCTTGACCTTGACCTTGACCTTGACCTTTGACCTTTGACCTTGACCTTGACCTTGACCTTGACCTTGACCTTGACCTTTGACCTTTGACCTTTGACCTTTGACCTTTGACCTTGACCTTGACCTTGACCTAAACCTTGACCTTTGACCTTTGACCTTGACCTTTGACCTTTGACCTTTGACCTTGACCTTGACCTTTGACCTTGACCTTGACCTTGACCTTTGACCTTTGACCTTTGACCTTTGACCTTTGACCTTGACCTTGACCTTGACCTTGACCTTGACCTTGACCTTGACCTTGACCTTGACCTTTGACCTTTGACCTTTGACCTTTGACCTTGACCTTGACCTTGACCTTGACCTTGACCTTGACCTTTGACCTTTGACCTTTGACCTTTGACCTTTGACCTTTGACCTTTGACCTTGACCTTAACCTTGACCTTGACCTTGACCTTGACCTTGACCTTGACCTTTGACCTTTGACCTTTTACCTTTGACCTTTGACCTTTGACCTAGACCTTGACCTTTGACCTTTGACCTTTGACCTTTGACCTTGACCTTGACCTTTGACCTTGACCTTGACCTTGACCTTTGACCTTTGACCTTTGACCTTTGACCTTTGACCTTTGACCTTTGACCTTGACCTTGACCTTGACCTTGACCTTGACCTTGACCTTGACCTTGACCTTTGACCTTTGACCTTTGACCTTTGACCTTTGACCTTGACCTTGACCTTGACCTTGACCTTGACCTAAACCTTGACCTTTGACCTTTGACCTTTGACCTTGACCTTGACCTTTGACCTTTGACTTTTGACTTTTGACTTTTGACCTTTGACCTTGACCTTGACCTTGACCTTGACCTTGACCTTGACCTTGACCTTGACCTTTGACCTTTGACCTTTGACCTTTGACCTTGACATTGACCTTGACCTTGACCTTGACCTTGACCTTTGACCTTGACATTTGACCGTGACCTTGACCTTGACCTTGACCTTGACCTTGACCTTGACCTTTGACCTTTGACCTTTGACCTTTTACCTTTGACCTAGACCTTGACCTTGACCTTTAACCTTTGACCTTTGACCTTGACCTTGACCTTTGACCTTGACCTTGACCTTTGACCTTTGACCTTTGACCTTTGACCTTTGACCTTTGACCTTTGACCTTGACCTTGACCTTGACCTTGACCTTGACCTTTAACCTTTGACCTTTGACCTTTGACCTTTGACCTTTGACCTTTGACCTTGACCTTGACCTTGACCTTGACCTTGACCTTGACCTTGACCTTGACCTTGACCTTGACCTTTGACCTTTGACCTTTGACCTTTGACCTTGACCTTGACCTTGACCTTGACCTTGACCTTGACCTTGACCTTTGACCTTTGACCTTTGACCTTTGACCTTTGACCTTTGACCTTGACCTTGACCTTGACATTTGACCTTGACCTTGACCTTGACCTTGACCTTGACCTTGACCTTGACCTTTGACCTTTGACCTTTGACTTTTGACCTTTTACCTTTGACCTTTGACCTTTGACCTTTGACCTAGACCTTGACCTTGACCTTTGACCTTGACCTTTGACCTTTGACCTTTGACCTTTGACCTTGACGTTTGAACTTGACCTTGACCTTTGACCTTGACCTTTGACTTTGACCTTTGACCTTTGACTTTTGACCTTTGACCTTGACCTTTGACCATTGACCTTTGACCTTGACCTTTGACCTTTGACCTTGACCTTGACCTTGACCTTGACCTTGACCTTTGACCTTTGACCTTTGACCTTTGACCTTTGACTTTTGACCTTTGACCTTGACCTTTGACCATTGACCTTTGACCTTTGACCTTTTACCTTTGACCTAGACCTTGACCTTGACCTTTAACCTTTGACCTTTGACCTTGACCTTGACCTTGACCTTTGACCTTTGACCTTTGACTTTTGACCTTTTACCTTTGACCTTTGACCTTTGACCTTTGACCTAGACCTTGACCTTGACCTTTGACCTTGACCTTTGACCTTTGACCTTTGACCTTTGACCTTGACGTTTGAACTTGACCTTGACCTTTGACCTTGACCTTGACCTTGACCTTGACCTTTGACCTTTGACCTTTGACCTTTGACCTTTGACCTTTGACCTTGACCTTGACCTTGACATTTGACCTTGACCTTGACCTTGACCTTGACCTTGACCTTGACCTTGACCTTGACCTTTGACCTTTGACCTTTGACTTTTGACCTTTTACCTTTGACCTTTGACCTTTGACCTTTGACCTTTGACCTTTGACCTTTGACCTTGACGTTTGAACTTGACCTTGACCTTTGACCTTGACCTTTGACTTTGACCTTTGACCTTTGACTTTTGACCTTTGACCTTGACCTTTGACCATTGACCTTTGACCTTGACCTTTGACCTTTGACCTTGACCTTGACCTTGACCTTGACCTTGACCTTTGACCTTTGACCTTTGACCTTTGACCTTGACCTTGACCTTGACCTTGACCTTGACCTTGACCTTGACCTTTGACCTTGACCTTGACCTTGACCTTGACCTTTAACCTTTGACCTTTGACCTTTGACCTTTGACCTTTGACCTTTGACCTTTGACCTTGACCTTGACCTTGACCTTGACCTTGACCTTGACCTTGACCTTGACCTTTGACCTTTGACCTTTGACCTTTGACCTTGACCTTGACCTTGACCTTGACCTTGACCTTGACCTTTGACCTTTGACCTTTGACCTTTGACCTTTGACCTTTGACCTAGACCTTGACCTTGACCTTTAACCTTTGACCTTTGACCTTGACCTTTGACCTTGACCTTTGACCTTTGACCTTTGACCTTTGACCTTTGACCTTTGACCTTGACCTTGACCTTGACCTTGACCTTGACCTTGACCTTGACCTTGACCTTTGACCTTGACATTGACCTTGACCTTGACCTTGACCTTTGACCTTTGACCTTTGACCTTTGACCTTTGACCTTGGTCCTTGGACCTTTAACCTTTGACCTTGACCTTGACCTTGACCTTGACCTTGACCTTGACCTTGACCTTGACCTTGACCTTGACCTTGACCTTGACCTTGACCTTGACCTTGACCTTGACCTTGACCTTGACCTTGACCTTTGACCTTTGACCTTTGACCTTTGACCTTTGACCTTCACATTGACCTTGACCTTGACCTTGACCTTGACCTTGACCTTGACCTTGACCTTTGACCTTTGACCTTTGACCTTTGACCTTTGACCTTCACATTGACCTTGACCTTGACCTTGACCTTGACCTTTGACCTTGACATTGACCTTGACCTTGACCTTGACCTTTGACCTTTGACCTTTGACCTTTGACCTTTGACCTTTGACCTTGACCTTGACCTTGACCTTTGACCTTGACCTTGACCTTGACCTTGACCTTGACCTTGACCTTGACCTTTGACCTTGACCTTGACCTTGACCTTGACCTTGACCTTGACCTTGACCTTTGACCTTTGACCTTTGACCTTTTACCTTTGACCTTGACCTTGACCTTGACCTAAACCTTGACCTTTGACCTTTGACCTTGACCTTTGACCTTTGACCTTGACCTTTGACCTTGACCTTGACCTTGACCTTTAACCTTTGACCTTTGACCTTGACCTTTGACCTTGACCTTGACCTTTGACCTTTGACCTTTGACCTTTGACCTTTGACCTTGACCTTGACCTAAACCTTTGACCTTTGACCTTTGACCTTTGACCTTTGACCTTGACCTTGACCTTGACCTTGACCTTGACCTTGACCTTGACCTTGACCTTGACCTTTGACCTTTGACCTTTGACCTTTGACCTTGACCTTGACCTTGACCTTGACCTTGACCTTTGACCTTTGACCTTTGACCTTTGACCTTGACCTTGACATTTGACCTTTGACCTTGACCTTGACATTTGACCTTTGACCTTGACCTTGACCTTGACCTTGACCTTGACCTTGACCTTGACCTTGACCTTGACCTTGACCTTTGACCTTTGACCTTGACCTTGACCTTGACCTTGACCTTGACCTTGACCTTTGACCTTTGACCTTTGACCTTTGACCTTTGACCTTGACCTTGACCTTGACCTAAACCTTGACCTTTGACCTTTGACCTTGACCTTTGACCTTTGACCTTTGACCTTGACCTTGACCTTTGACCTTGACCTTGACCTTGACCTTTGACCTTTGACCTTTGACCTTTGACCTTTGACCTTGACCTTGACCTTGACCTTGACCTTGACCTTGACCTTGACCTTGACCTTGACCTTTGACCTTTGACCTTTGACCTTTGACCTTGACCTTGACCTTGACCTTGACCTTGACCTTGACCTTTGACCTTTGACCTTTGACCTTTGACCTTTGACCTTTGACCTTTGACCTTGACCTTAACCTTGACCTTGACCTTGACCTTGACCTTGACCTTGACCTTTGACCTTTGACCTTTGACCTTTGACCTTTGACCTTTGACCTAGACCTTGACCTTTGACCTTTGACCTTTGACCTTTGACCTTGACCTTGACCTTTGACCTTGACCTTGACCTTTGACCTTTGACCTTTGACCTTTGACCTTTGACCTTTGACCTTTGACCTTGACCTTGACCTTGACCTTGACCTTGACCTTGACCTTGACCTTGACCTTTGACCTTTGACCTTTGACCTTTGACCTTTGACCTTGACCTTGACCTTGACCTTGACCTTGACCTAAACCTTGACCTTTGACCTTTGACCTTTGACCTTGACCTTGACCTTTGACCTTTGACCTTTGACCTTTGACCTTTGACCTTTGACCTTGACCTTGACCTTGACCTTGACCTTGACCTTGACCTTGACCTTGACCTTTGACCTTTGACCTTTGACCTTTGACCTTGACATTGACCTTGACCTTGACCTTGACCTTGACCTTTGACCTTGACATTTGACCTTGACCTTGACCTTGACCTTGACCTTGACCTTGACCTTGACCTTTGACCTTTGACCTTTGACCTTTGACCTTTGACCTTGACCTCCTTGACCTTTAACCTTTGACCTTTGACCTTGACCTTGACCTTTGACCTTGACCTTGACCTTTGACCTTTGACCTTTGACCTTTGACCTTTGACCTTTGACCTTTGACCTTGACCTTGACCTTGACCTTGACCTTGACCTTTAACCTTTGACCTTTGACCTTTGACCTTTGACCTTTGACCTTTGACCTTGACCTTGACCTTGACCTTGACCTTGACCTTGACCTTGACCTTGACCTTGACCTTGACCTTTGACCTTTGACCTTTGACCTTTGACCTTGACCTTGACCTTGACCTTGACCTTGACCTTGACCTTGACCTTTGACCTTTGACCTTTGACCTTTGACCTTTGACCTTTGACCTTGACCTTGACCTTGACATTTGACCTTGACCTTGACCTTGACCTTGACCTTGACCTTGACCTTGACCTTTGACCTTTGACCTTTGACCTTTGACCTTTGACCTTTGACCTTTGACCTTTGACCTTTGACCTAGACCTTGACCTTGACCTTTGACCTTGACCTTTGACCTTTGACCTTTGACCTTTGACCTTGACCTTTGAACTTGACCTTGACCTTTGACCTCGACCTTTGACCTTGACCTTTGACCTTTGACCTTTGACCTTTGACCTTGACCTTTGAGCTTGACCTTTGACCTTGACCTTTGACCTTTGACCTTTGACCTTGACCTACCTTGACCTTTGACCTTTGACCTTTGACCTTTGACCTTTGACCTTTGACCTTGACCTTTGACCTTTGACCTTTGACCTTTGACCTTTGACCTTTGACCTTGACCTTGACCTTGACCTTTGACCTTTGACCTTTGACCTTGACCTTTGACCTTGACCTTTGACCTTGACCTTTGACCTTTGACCTTTGACCTTTGACCTTTGACCTTTGACCTTTGACCTTGACCTTGACCTTGACCTTGACCTTGACCTTTGACCTTGACCTTTGACCTTTGACCTTTGACCTTTGACCTTGACCTTTGACCTTGACCTTGACCTTGACCTTGACCTTGACCTTTGACCTTTGACCTTTGACCTTTGACCTTTGACCTTTGACCTTGACCTTGACCTTGACATTTGACCTTGACCTTGACCTTGACCTTGACCTTGACCTTGACCTTGACCTTGACCTTTGACCTTTGACCTTTGACCTTGACCTTGACCTTTTGACCTTTGACCTTGACCTTGACCTTTGACCTTTGACCTTTGACCTTTGACCTTGACCTTTGACCTTTGACCTTTGACCTTTGACCTTGACGTTTGAACTTGACCTTGACCTTTGACCTTGACCTTTGACTTTGACCTTTGACCTTTGACTTTTGACCTTTGACCTTGACCTTTGACCATTGACCTTTGACCTTGACCTTTGACCTTTGACCTTGACCTTGACCTTGACCTTGACCTTGACCTTTGACCTTTGACCTTTGACCTTTGACCTTGACCTTGACCTTGACCTTGACCTTGACCTTGACCTTGACCTTTGACCTTGACCTTGACCTTGACCTTGACCTTTGACCTTTGACCTTTGACCTTTGACCTTTGACCTTTGACCTTTGACCTTTGACCTTGACCTTGACCTTGACCTTGACCTTGACCTTGACCTTGACCTTGACCTTTGACCTTTGACCTTTGACCTTTGACCTTGACCTTGACCTTGACCTTGACCTTGACCTTGACCTTTGACCTTTGACCTTTGACCTTTGACCTTTGACCTTTGACCTAGACCTTGACCTTGACCTTTAACCTTTGACCTTTGACCTTGACCTTTGACCTTGACCTTTGACCTTTGACCTTTGACCTTTGACCTTTGACCTTTGACCTTGACCTT
The DNA here is from genome assembly GCA_035047585.1 of Drosophila monieri. Classification (NCBI taxonomy): domain Eukaryota; kingdom Metazoa; phylum Arthropoda; class Insecta; order Diptera; family Drosophilidae; genus Drosophila; species Drosophila monieri. The sequence goes on along the minus strand of JAWNPJ010000078.1, from coordinate 25,914 downwards.
GACCTTGACCTTGACCTTGACCTTGACCTTGACCTTGACCTTTGACCTTGACATTGACCTTGACCTTGACCTTGACCTTTGACCTTTGACCTTTGACTTTTGACCTTTGACCTTGGTCCTTGGACCTTTAACCTTTGACCTTGACCTTGACCTTGACCTTGACCTTGACCTTGACCTTGACCTTGACCTTGACCTTGACCTTGACCTTGACCTTGACCTTGACCTTGACCTTGACCTTGACCTTGACCTTGACCTTGACCTTTGACCTTTGACCTTTGACCTTTGACCTTTGACCTTCGACATTGACCTTGACCTTGACCTTGACCTTGACCTTGACCTTGACCTTGACCTTGACCTTTGACCTTTGACCTTTTGACCTTTGACCTTTGACCTTCACATTGACCTTGACCTTGACCTTGACCTTGACCTTTGACCTTGACATTGACCTTGACCTTGACCTTGACCTTTGACCTTTGACCTTTGACCTTTGACCTTTGACCTTTGACCTTGACCTTGACCTTGACCTTTGACCTTGACCTTGACCTTGACCTTGACCTTGACCTTGACCTTGACCTTGACCTTGACCTTTGACCTTTGACCTTTGACCTTTGACCTTTTACCTTTTACCTTTGACCTTTGACCTTTGACCTAGACCTTGACCTTGACCTTTAACCTTTGACCTTTGACCTTGACCTTTGACCTTGACCTTGACCTTTGACCTTTGACCTTTGACCTTTGACCTTTGACCTTGACCTTGACCTTGACCTTGACCTTGACCTTGACCTTTAACCTTTAACCTTTGACCTTTGACCTTTGACCTTTGACCTTTGACCTTTGACCTTTGACCTTGACCTTGACCTTGACCTTGACCTTGACCTTGACCTTGACCTTTGACCTTTGACCTTTGACCTTTGACCTTTGACCTTTGACCTTGACCTTGACCTTGACCTTGACCTTGACCTTGACCTTGACCTTGACCTTGACCTTTGACCTTTGACCTTTGACCTTGACCTTGACCTTGACATTTGACCTTGACCTTGACCTTGACCTTGACCTTGACCTTGACCTTGACCTTTGACCTTTGACCTTTGACTTTTGACCTTTTACCTTTGACCTTTGACCTTTGACCTAGACCTTGACCTTGACCTTTGACCTTTGACCTTTGACCTTGACCTTTGACCTTTGACCTTTGACCTTTGACCTTGACCTTGACCTTGACCTTTGACCTTTGACCTTTGACCTTGACCTTTGACCTTTGACCTTTGACCTTTGACCTTTGACCTTTGACCTTTGACCTTTGACCTTGACCTTGACCTTGACCTTGACCTTTGACCTTTGACCTTGACCTTGACCTTGACCTTGACCTTGACCTTTGACCTTTGACCTTTGACCTTTGACCTTTGACCTTGACCTTGACCTTGACCTTTGACCTTTGACCTTGACCTTGACCTTGACCTTGACCTTGACCTTGACCTTGACCTTGACCTTTGACCTTTGACCTTTTACCTTTGACCTTTGACCTTTGACCTAGACCTTGACCTTGACCTTTAACCTTTGACCTTTGACCTTGACCTTTGACCTTTGACCTTGACCTTGACCTTGACCTTTGACCTTGACCTTGACCTTGACCTTTGACCTTTGACCTTTGACCTTTGACCTTGACCTTGACCTTGACCTTGACCTTGACCTTGACCTAAACCTTGACCTTTGACCTTTGACCTTGACCTTTGACCTTACCTTGACCTTTGACCTTGACCTTGACCTTTGACCTTGACCTTGACCTTGACCTTTGACCTTTGACCTTTGACCTTTGACCTTTGACCTTGACCTTGACCTTGACCTTGACCTTGACCTTGACCTTGACCTTGACCTTGACCTTGACCTTTGACCTTTGACCTTTGACCTTTGACCTTGACCTTGACCTTGACCTTGACCTTGACCTTTGACCTTTGACCTTTGACCTTTGACCTTTGACCTTGACCTTGACCTTTGACCTTGACCTGTTGACCTTGACCTTGACCTTGACCTTGACCTTGACCTTGACCTTGACCTTGACCTTGACCTTGACCTTGACCTTTGACCTTTGACCTTTGACCTTTTACCTTTGACCTTTGACCTTTGACCTTAGACCTTGACCTTGACCTTTAACCTTTGACCTTTGACCTTGACCTTTGACCTTGACCTTGACCTTTGACCTTTGACCTTTGACCTTTGACCTTTGACCTTTGACCTTTGACCTTTGACCTTGACCTTGACCTTGACCTTGACCTTTAACCTTTGACCTTTGACCTTTGACCTTTGACCTTTGACCTTTGACCTTTGACCTTGACCTTGACCTTGACCTTGACCTTGACCTTGACCTTGACCTTGACCTTGACCTTGACCTTTGACCTTTGACCTTTGACCTTGACCTTTGACCTTTGACCTTGACATTTGACCTTGACCTTGACCTTGACCTTGACCTTGACCTTGACCTTGACCTTGACCTTGACCTTGACCTTGACCTTGACCTTGACCTTTGACCTTTGACCTTTGACCTTTGACCTTTGACCTTGACATTTGACCTTGACCTTGACCTTGACCTTGACCTTGACCTTGACCTTGACCTTGACCTTGACCTTTGACCTTTGACCTTTGACCTTTGACCTTTTACCTTTGACCTTTGACCTTTGACCTTTGACCTTTGACCTTTGACCTAGACCTTGACCTTGACCTTTGACCTTTGACCTTTGACCTTGACCTTTGACCTTTGACCTTTGACCTTTGACCTTTGACCTTGACCTTTGACCTTTGACCTTTGACCTTTGACCTTGACGTTTGAACTTGACCTTGACCTTTGACCTTGACCTTTGACTTTGACCTTTGACCTTTGACTTTTGACCTTTGACCTTGACCTTTGACCTTTGACCTTGACCTTGACCTTGACCTTGTCCTTGACCTTGACCTTGACCTTGACCTTGACCTAAACCTTGACCTTTGACCTTTGACCTTGACCTTTGACCTTTGACCTTGACCTTTGACCTTGGACCTTGGACCTTTTAAATTTTACCTTGACCTTGACCTTGAGCTTCACCTTGACTTTGACCTTGACCTTGACCTTGACCTTTGACCTTTGACCTTTGACCTTTGACCTTTGACCTTTGACCTTTGACCTTTGACCTTTGACCTTTGACCTTTGACCTTGACCTTGACCTTGACCTTGACCTTGACCTTGACCTTGACCTTTGACCTTTGACCTTTGACCTTTGACCTTGACCTTGACCTTGACCTTGACCTTGACCTTGACCTTTGACCTTTGACCTTTGACCTTTGACCTTTGACCTTGACCTTGACCTTGACCTTGACCTTTGACCTTGACCTTGACCTTGACCTTGAGCTTCACCTTGACCTTGACCTTGACCTTGACCTTGACCTTGACCTTGACCTTTGACCTTTGACCTTTGACCTTTGACCTTTGACCTTTGACCTTTGACCTTTGACCTTTGACCTTTGACCTTTGACCTTTGACCTTGACCTTGACCTAAACCTTGACCTTTGACCTTTGACCTTTGACCTTGACCTTTGACCTTTGACCTTTGACCTTTACCTTGACCTTGACCTCTGACCTTGACCTTGACCTTGACCTTTGACCTTTAACCTTTGACCTTTGACCTTTGACCTTTGACCTTTGACCTTTGACCTTTGACCTTGACCTTGACCTTGACCTTGACCTTGACCTTGACCTTGACCTTGACCTTGACCTTACCTTTGACCTTTGACCTTTGACCTTTGACCTTGACCTTCACCTTGACCTTGACCTTGACCTTTGACCTTTGACCTTTGACCTTTGACCTTTGACCTTTGACCTTTGACCTAGACCTTGACCTTGACCTTTAACCTTTGACCTTTGACCTTGACCTTTGACCTTGACCTTGACCTTTGACCTTTGACCTTTGACCTTGACCTTGACCTTGACCTAAACCTTTGACCTTTGACCTTTGACCTTTGACCTTTGACCTTTGACCTTGACCTTGACCTTGACCTTGACCTTGACCTTGACCTTGACCTTTGACCTTTGACCTTTGACCTTTGACCTTGACCTTGACCTTGACCTTGACCTTGACCTTGACCTTGACCTTTGACCTTTGACCTTTGACCTTTGACCTTTGACCTTGACCTTGACATTTGACCTTTGACCTTGACCTTGACCTTGACCTTGACCTTGACCTTGACCTTGACCTTGACCTTGACCTTGACCTTTGACCTTTGACCTTGACCTTGACCTTGACCTTGACCTTGACCTTGACCTTTGACCTTTGACCTTTGACCTTTGACCTTTGACCTTGACCTTGACCTTGACCTAAACCTTGACCTTTGACCTTTGACCTTTGACCTTGACCTTTGACCTTTGACCTTGACCTTGACCTTTGACCTTGACCTTGACCTTTGACCTTTGACCTTTGACCTTTGACCTTTGACCTTGACCTTGACCTTGACCTTGACCTTGACCTTGACCTTGACCTTTGACCTTTGACCTTTGACCTTTGACCTTGACCTTGACCTTGACCTTGACCTTGACCTTGACCTTTACCTTTGACCTTTGACCTTTGACCTTTGACCTTTGACCTTTGACCTTGACCTTGACCTTGACCTTTGACCTTGACCTTGACCTTGACCTTGACCTTGACCTTGACCTTGACCTTGACCTTGACCTTTGACCTTTGACCTTTTACCTTTTACCTTTGACCTTTGACCTTTGACCTAGACCTTGACCTTGGCCTTTAACCTTTGACCTTTGACTTTTGACCTTGACCTTTGACCTTTGACCTTGACCTTTGACCTTTGACCTTTGACCTTTGACCTTTGACCTTTGACCTTTGACCTTGACCTTGACCTTTGACCTTGACCTTGACCTTGACCTTGACCTTGACCTTGACCTTGACCTTTGACCTTTGACCTTTTACCTTTGACCTTTGACCTTTGACCTTTGACCTAGACCTTGACCTTGGCCTTTAACCTTTGACCTTTGACCTTTGACCTTGACCTTTGACCTTTGACCTTTGACCTTGACCTTGACCTTTGACCTTGACCTTGACCTTGACCTTGACCTTTGACCTTTGACCTTTGACCTTTGACCTTTGACCTAGACCTTGACCTTGGCCTTTAACCTTTGACCTTTGACCTTTGACCTTGACCTTTGACCTTGACCTTGACCTTTGACCTTGACCTTGACCTTGACCTTTGACCTTTGACCTTTGACCTTTGACCTTTGACCTTTGACCTTTGACCTTTGACCTTTGACCTTGACCTTGACCTTTGACCTTTGACCTTTGACCTTTGACCTTTGACCTTTGACCTTTGACCTTTGACCTTTGACCTTTGACCTTTGACCTTTGACCTTTGACCTTTGACCTTTGACCTTTGACCTTTGACCTTGACCTTGACCTAAACCTTGACCTTTGACCTTTGACCTTTGACCTTGACCTTTGACCTTTGACCTTTGACCTTTGACCTTGACCTTGACCTTTGACCTTGACCTTGACCTTGACCTTTGACCTTTAACCTTTGACCTTTGACCTTTGACCTTTGACCTTTGACCTTGACCTTGACCTTGACCTTGACCTTGACCTTGACCTTGACCTTGACCTTGACCTTGACCTTGACCTTTGACCTTGACCTTTGACCTTTGACCTTTGACCTTTGACCTTTGACCTTGACCTTGACCTCTGACCTTGACCTTGACCTTGACCTTTGACCTTTAACCTTTGACCTTTGACCTTTGACCTTTGACCTTTGACCTTTGACCTTGACCTTGACCTTGACCTTGACCTTGACCTTGACCTTGACCTTGACCTTGACCTTGACCTTGACCTTTGACCTTTGACCTTTGACCTTTGACCTTGACCTTGACCTTGACCTTGACCTTTGACCTTTGACCTTTGACCTTTGACCTTTGACCTTGACCTTGACCTTGACCTTGACCTTGACCTTGACCTTTGACCTTTGACCTTTGACCTTTTACCTTTTACCTTTGACCTTTGACCTTTGACCTTTGACCTTTGACCTAGACCTTGACCTTGACCTTTAACCTTTGACCTTTGACCTTGACCTTTGACCTTGACCTTGACCTTTGACCTTTGACCTTGACCTTGACCTTGACCTTGACCTAAACCTTTGACCTTTGACCTTTGACCTTTGACCTTTGACCTTTGACCTTGACCTTGACCTTGACCTTGACCTTGACCTTGACCTTGACCTTTGACCTTTGACCTTTGACCTTTGACCTTTGACCTTGACCTTGACCTTGACCTTGACCTTGACCTTGACCTTGACCTTTGACCTTTGACCTTTGACCTTTGACCTTTGACCTTGACCTTGACATTTGACCTTTGACCTTGACCTTGACCTTGACCTTGACCTTGACCTTGACCTTGACCTTGACCTTGACCTTGACCTTGACCTTGACCTTGACCTTGACCTTGACCTTGACCTTTGACCTTTGACCTTGACCTTGACCTTGACCTTGACCTTTGACCTTTGACCTTTGACCTTTGACCTTTGACCTTGACCTTGACCTTGACCTAAACCTTGACCTTTGACCTTTGACCTTGACCTTTGACCTTTGACATTGACCTTGACCTTTGACCTTGACCTTGACCTTTGACCTTTGACCTTTGACCTTTGACCTTTGACCTTGACCTTGACCTTGACCTTGACCTTGACCTTGACCTTGACCTTTGACCTTTGACCTTTGACCTTTGACCTTGACCTTGACCTTGACCTTGACCTTGACCTTGACCTTGACCTTTGACCTTTGACCTTTGACCTTTGACCTTGACCTTGACCTTGACCTTGACCTTGACCTTGACCTTGACCTTTGACCTTTGACCTTTGACCTTTGACCTTTGACCTTTGACCTTGACCTTGACCTTGACCTTGACCTTTGACCTTGACCTTGACCTTGACCTTGACCTTTGACCTTGACCTTGACCTTGACCTTGACCTTGACCTTGACCTTTGACCTTTGACCTTTTACCTTTGACCTTTGACCTTTGACCTAGACCTTGACCTTGGCCTTTAACCTTTGACCTTTGACCTTTGACCTTGACCTTTGACCTTTGACCTTGACCTTTGACCTTTGACCTTTGACCTTTGACCTTTGACCTTGACCTTGACCTTTGACCTTGACCTTGACCTTGACCTTGACCTTGACCTTGACCTTGACCTTGACCTTGACCTTGACCTTGACCTTTGACCTTTGACCTTTTACCTTTGACCTTTGACCTAGACCTTGACCTTGGCCTTTAACCTTTGACCTTTGACCTTTGACCTTTGACCTTGACCTTTGACCTTTGACCTTGACCTTGACCTTTGACCTTGACCTTGACCTTGACCTTTGACCTTTGACCTTTGACCTTTGACCTTTGACCTTGACCTTGACCTTTGACCTTTTACCTTTGACCTTTGACCTTTGACCTTTGACCTAGACCTTGACCTTGGCCTTTAACCTTTGACCTTTGACCTTTGACCTTGACCTTTGACCTTTGACCTTGACCTTGACCTTTGACCTTGACCTTGACCTTGACCTTTGACCTTTGACCTTTGACCTTTGACCTTTGACCTTGACCTTGACCTTTGACCTTTGACCTTTGACCTTTGACCTTTGACCTTTGACCTTTGACCTTTGACCTTTGACCTTTGACCTTTGACCTTTGACCTTGACCTTGACCTAAACCTTGACCTTTGACCTTTGACCTTTGACCTTGACCTTTGACCTTTGACCTTTGACCTTTGACCTTGACCTTGACCTTTGACCTTGACCTTGACCTTGACCCTTGACCTTTGACCTTTGACCTTTGACCTTTGACCTTTGACCTTTGACCTTGACCTTGACCTTGACCTTGACCTTGACCTTGACCTTGACCTTGACCTTGACCTTAACCTTTACCTTGACCTATGACCTTTGACCTTTGACCTTTGACCTTGACCTTGACCTTGACCTTGACCTTGACCTTTGACCTTTGACCTTTGACCTTTGACCTTTGACCTTGACCTTGACCTTGACCTTGACCTTGACCTTGACCTTGACCTTGACCTTGACCTTTGACCTTTGACCTTTGACCTTTTACCTTTGACCTTTGACCTTTGACCTTTGACCTAGACCTTGACCTTGACCTTTAACCTTTGACCTTTGACCTTGACCTTTGACCTTGACCTTGACCTTTGACCTTTGACCTTTGACCTTAACCTTGACCTAAACCTTTGACCTTTGACCTTTGACCTTTGACCTTGACCTTGACCTTGACCTTGACCTTGACCTTGACCTTGACCTTTGACCTTTGACCTTTGACCTTTGACCTTGACCTTGACCTTGACCTTGACCTTGACCTTTGACCTTTGACCTTTGACCTTTGACCTTTGACCTTTGACCTTGACCTTGACCTAAACCTTGACCTTTGACCTTTGACCTTTGACCTTTGACCTTTGACTTTTGACCTTAACCTTGACCTAAACCTTTGACCTTTGACCTTTGACCTTTGACCTTGACCTTGACCTTGACCTTGACCTTGACCTTTGACCTTTGACCTTTGACCTTGACCTTTGACCTTTGACCTTGACCTTGACCTTGACCTTGACCTTGACCTTGACCTTTGACCTTTGACCTTTGACCTTTGACCTTGAGCTTGACCTTGACATTTAACCTTTGACCTTTGACCTTGACCTTGACCTTGACCTTGACCTTGACCTTGACCTTTGACCTTTGACCTTTGACCTTTGACCTTTGACCTTGACCTTGACCTTGACCTTGACCTTGACCTTGACCTTGACCTTGAACTTGACCTTGACCTTTGACCTTTGACCTTTGACCTTTGACCTTGACCTTGACCTTGACCTTGACCTTGACCTTGACCTTGACCTTGACCTTTGACCTTTGACCTTTGACCTTTGACCTTTGACCTTGACCTTGACCTTTGACCTTTGACCTTGACCTTGACCTTTGACCTTTGACCTTGACCTTGACCTTGACCTTGACCTTGACCTTTGACCTTGACCTTTGACCTTTGACCTTGACCTTGACCTTTGACCTTGACCTTGACCTTTGACCTTTGACCTTTGACCTTTGACCTTTGACCTTGACCTTGACCTTGACCTTGACCTTGACCTTGACCTTGACCTTTGACCTTTGACCTTTGACCTTTGACCTTGACCTTGACCTTGACCTTTGACCTTTGACCTTTGACCTTTGACCTTGACCTTGACCTTGACCTAAACCTTGACCTTTGACCTTTGACCTTTGACCTTGACCTTTGACCTTTGACCTTGACCTTGACCTTTGACCTTGACCTTGACCTTGACCTTTGACCTTTGACCTTTGACCTTTGACCTTTGACCTTGACCTTGACCTTGACCTTGACCTTGACCTTGACCTTTGACCTTGACCTTTGACCTTTGACCTTGACCTTGACCTTTGACCTTGACCTTGACCTTTGACCTTTGACCTTTGACCTTTGACCTTTGACCTTGACCTTGACCTTGACCTTGACCTTGACCTTGACCTTGACCTTTGACCTTTGACCTTTGACCTTTGACCTTGACCTTGACCTTGACCTTGACCTTGACCTTGACCTTGACCTTGACCTTGACCTTTGACCTTTTACCTTTGACCTTTGACCTTTGACCTTTGACCTTGACCTTGACCTTGACCTTTGACCTTGACCTTGACCTTGACCTTGACCTTGACCTTGACCTTTGACCTTTGACCTTTGACCTTTGACCTTTGACCTTTGACCTAGACCTTGACCTTGACCTTTAACCTTTGACCTTTGACCTTTGACCTTGACCTTTGACCTTTGACCTTGACCTTGACCTTTGACCTTGACCTTGACCTTGACCTTTGACCTTTGACCTTTGACCTTTGACCTTTGACCTTGACCTTGACCTTTGACCTTTGACCTTTGACCTTTGACCTTTGACCTTTGACCTTGACCTTGACCTAAACCTTGACCTTTGACCTTTGACCTTTGACCTTGACCTTTGACCTTTGACCTTTGACCTTGACCTTGACCTTTGACCTTGACCTTGACCTTGACCTTTGACCTTTAACCTTTGACCTTTGACCTTTGACCTTTGACCTTGACCTTGACCTTTGACCTTTAACCTTTGACCTTTGACCTTTGACCTTTGACCTTGACCTTGACCTTGACCTTGACCTTGACCTTGACCTTGACCTTGACCTTGACCTTGACCTTGACCTTGACCTTGACCTTTGACCTTTGACCTTTGACCTTTGACCTTGACCTTGACCTTGACCTTGACCTTGACCTTTGACCTTTGACCTTTGACCTTTGACCTTTGACCTTGACCTTGACCTTGGCCTTGACCTTGACCTTGACCTTGACCTTGACCTTTGACCTTTGACCTTTGACCTTTTACCTTTGACCTTTGACCTTTGACCTTTGACCTTTGACCTAGACCTTGACCTTGACCTTTAACCTTTGACCTTTGACCTTTGACCTTGACCTTTGACCTTGACCTTGACCTTTGACCTTTGACCTTTGACCTTGACCTTGACCTAAACCTTTGACCTTTGACCTTTGACCTTTGACCTTTGACCTTGACCTTGACCTTGACCTTGACCTTGACCTTGACCTTGACCTTTGACCTTTGACCTTTGACCTTTGACCTTTGACCTTGACCTTGACCTTGACCTTGACCTTGACCTTGACCTTGACCTTTGACCTTTGACCTTTGACCTTTGACCTTTGACCTTGACCTTGACCTTTGACCTTTGACCTTGACCTTGACCTTGACCTTGACCTTGACCTTGACCTTGACCTTGACCTTTGACCTTTGACCTTGACCTTGACCTTGACCTTGACCTTGACCTTGACCTTTGACCTTTGACCTTTGACCTTTGACCTTTGACCTTGACCTTGACCTTGACCTAAACCTTGACCTTTGACCTTTGACCTTGACCTTTGACCTTTGACCTTGACCTTTGACCTTGACCTTGACCTTGACCTTTAACCTTTGACATTTGACCTTGACCTTGGACCTTGCCCTTGACCTTTGACCTTTGACCTTTGACCTTTGACCTTTGACCTTGACCTAGACCTTTGACTTTTGACCTTTGACCTTTGACCTTTGACCTTGACTTTGACCTTGACCTTGACCTTGACCTTGACCTTGACCTTGACCTTGACCTTTGACCATTGACCTTTGACCTTTGACCTTGACCTTGACCTTGACCTTGACCTTGACCTTGACCTTTGACCTTTGACCTTTGACCTTTGACCTTGACCTTGACATTTGACCTTTGACCTTGACCTTGACATTTGACCTTTGACCTTGACCTTGACCTTGACCTTGACCTTGACCTTGACCTTGACCTTGACCTTGACCTTGACCTTTGACCTTTGACCTTGACCTTGACCTTGACCTTGACCTTGACCTTGACCTTGACCTTGACCTTTGACCTTTGACCTTTGACCTTTGACCTTTGACCTTGACCTTGACCTTTGACCTTGACCTTGACCTTTGACCTTTGACCTTTGACCTTAACCTTGACCTAAACCTTTGACCTTTGACCTTTGACCTTGACCTTGACCTTGACCTTGACCTTGACCTTGACCTTGACCTTGACCTTGACCTTTGACCTTTGACCTTTGACCTTGACCTTGACCTTGACCTTGACCTTGACCTTGACCTTGACCTTGCCCTTGACCTTTGACCTTTGACCTTTGACCTTTGACCTTGACCTTGACCTAAACCTTGACCTTTGACCTTTGACCTTTGACCTTAACCTTGACCTAAACCTTTGACCTTTGACCTTTGACCTTTGACCTTGACCTTGACCTTGACCTTGACCTTGACCTTGACCTTGACCTTTGACCTTTGACCTTTGACCTTGACCTTTGACCTTTGACCTTGACCTTGACCTTGACCTTGACCTTGACCTTTGACCTTTGACCTTTGACCTTTGACCTTTGACCTTGAGCTTGACCTTGACATTTAACCTTTGACCTTTGACCTTGACCTTGACCTTGACCTTGACCTTGACCTTGACCTTTGACCTTTGACCTTTGACCTTTGACCTTTGACCTTGACCTTGACCTTGACCTTGACCTTGACCTTGACCTTGAACTTGACCTTGACCTTTGACCTTTGACCTTTGACCTTTGACCTTGACCTTGACCTTGACCTTGACCTTGACCTTGACCTTGACCTTTGACCTTTGACCTTTGACCTTTGACCTTTGACCTTGACCTTGACATTTGACCTTTGACCTTGACCTTGACCTTTGACCTTTGACCTTGACCTTGACCTTGACCTTGACCTTGACCTTTGACCTTTGACCTATGACCTTTGACCTTTGACCTTGACCTTGACCTTGACCTTGACCTTTAACCTTTGACCTTTGACCTTGACCTTGACCTTGACCTTGACCTTGACCTTGACCTTGACCTTTGACCTTGACCTTGACCTTGACCTTGACCTTGACCTTGACCTTGACCTTGACCTTGACCTTGACCTTGACCTTGACCTTTGACCTTTGACCTTGACCTTGACCTTGACCTTGACCTTGACCTTGACCTTTGACCTTTGACCTTTGACCTTTGACCTTTGACCTTGACCTTGACCTTGACCTAAACCTTGACCTTTGACCTTTGACCTTTGACCTTGACCTTTGACCTTTGACCTTGACCTTGACCTTTGACCTTGACCTTGACCTTGACCTTTGACCTTTGACCTTTGACCTTTGACCTTTGACCTTGACCTTGACCTTGACCTTGACCTTGACCTTGACCTTGACCTTTGACCTTGACCTTTGACCTTTGACCTTGACCTTGACCTTTGACCTTGACCTTGACCTTTGACCTTTGACCTTTGACCTTTGACCTTTGACCTTGACCTTGACCTTGACCTTGACCTTGACCTTGACCTTGACCTTGACCTTGACCTTGACCTTGACCTTGACCTTGACCTTTGACCTTTGACCTTTGACCTTTGACCTTGACCTTGACCTTGACCTTGACCTTGACCTTGACCTTTGACCTTTCACCTTTGACCTTTGACCTTTGACCTTTGACCTTGACCTTGACCTTGACCTTGACCTTTGACCTTGACCTTGACCTTGACCTTGACCTTGACCTTGACCTTTGACCTTTGACCTTTAACCTTTGACCTTTGACCTTTGACCTAGACCTTGACCTTGACCTTTGACCTTTGACCTTTGACCTTGACCTTTGACCTTTGACCTTGACCTTGACCTTTGACCTTGACCTTGACCTTGACCTTTGACCTTTGACCTTTGACCTTTGACCTTTGACCTTTGACCTTGACCTTGACCTTTGACCTTTGACCTTTGACCTTTGACCTTTGACCTTTGACCTTTGACCTTGACCTTGACCTAAACCTTGACCTTTGACCTTTGACCTTGACCTTTGACCTTTGACCTTTGACCTTGACCTTGACCTTTGACCTTGACCTTGACCTTGACCTTTGACCTTTGACCTTTGACCATTGACCTTTGACCTTTGACCTTTGACCTTGACCTTGACCTTGACCTTGACCTTGACCTTGACCTTGACCTTGACCTTGACCTTGACCTTGACCTTGACCTTGACCTTGACCTTTGACCTTTGACCTTTGACCTTTGACCTTGACCTTGACCTTGACCTTGACCTTGACCTTTGACCTTTGACCTTTGACCTTTGACCTTTGACCTTGACCTTGACCTTGACCTTGACCTTGACCTTGACCTTGACCTTGACCTTTGACCTTTGACCTTTTACCTTTGACCTTTGACCTTTGACCTTTGACCTAGACCTTGACCTTGACCTTGACCTTGACCTTGACCTTGACCTTTGACCTTTGACCTTTGACCTTTGACCTTTGACCTTTGACCTTGACCTTGACCTTGACCTTGACCTTTGACCTTGACCTTGACCTTGACCTTGACCTTGACCTTGACCTTTGACCTTGACCTTGACCTTGACCTTGACCTTGACCTTGACCTTTGACCTTTGACCTTTTACCTTTGACCTTTGACCTTTGACCTTGACCTTGACCTTGACCTTTGACCTTTGACCTTTGACCTTTGACCTTTGACCTTTGACCTTTGACCTTGACCTTTGACCTTTGACCTTTGACCTTTGACCTTTGACCTTTGACCTTGACCTTGACCTTTGACCTTTGACCTTGACCTTGACCTTGACCTTGACCTTGACCTTGACCTTTGACCTTGACCTTGACCTTGACCTTTGACCTTTGACCTTTGACCTTTGACCTTTGACCTTGACCTTGACCTTGGCCTTTGACCTTTGACCTTTGACCTTTGACCTTGACCTTTGACCTTTGACCTTGACCTTGACCTTTGACCTTGACCTTGACCTTGACCTTTGACCTTTGACCTTTGACCTTTGACCTTTGACCTTGACCTTGACCTTTGACCTTTGACCTTTGACCTTTGACCTTTGACCTTTGACCTTTGACCTTGACCTTGACCTTGACCTTTAACCTTTGACCTTTGACCTTTGACCTTGACCTTTGACCTTTGACCTTGACCTTGACCTTTGACCTTGACCTTGACCTTGACCTTTGACCTTTGACCTTTGACCTTTGACCTTTGACCTTGACCTTGACCTTTGACCTTTGACCTTTGACCTTTGACCTTTGACCTTTGACCTTTGACCTTTGACCTTTGACCTTTGACCTTGACCTTGACCTAAACCTTGACCTTTGACCTTTGACCTTTGACCTTGACCTTTGACCTTTGACCTTTGACCTTTGACCTTGACCTTGACCTTTGACCTTGACCTTGACCTTGACCTTTGACCTTTAACCTTTGACCTTTGACCTTTGACCTTTGACCTTTGACCTTGACCTTGACCTTGACCTTGACCTTGACCTTGACCTTGACCTTGACCTTGACCTTGACCTTGACCTTGACCTTTGACCTTTTACCTTTGACCTTTGACCTTGACCTTGACCTTGACCTTGACCTTGACCTTTGACCTTTGACCTTTGACCTTTGACCTTTGACCTTGACCTTGACCTTGACCTTGACCTTGACCTTGACCTTGACCTTGACCTTGACCTTTGACCTTTGACCTTTGACCTTTGACCTTTGACCTTTGACCTTTGACCTTTGACCTAGACCTTGACCTTGACCTTTAACCTTTGACCTTTGACCTTGACCTTTGACCTTGACCTTGACCTTTGACCTTTGACCTTTGACCTTGACCTTGACCTTGACCTTTGACCTTTGACCTTTGACCTTTGACCTTGACCTTGACCTTGACCTTGACCTTGACCTTGACCTTGACCTTTGACCTTTGACCTTTGACCTTTGACCTTGACCTTGACCTTGACCTTGACCTTGACCTTTGACCTTTGACCTTTGACCTTTGACCTTTGACCTTTGACCTTTGACCTTGACCTTGACCTTGACCTTGACCTTTGACCTTTGACCTTTGACCTTTGACCTTTGACCTTTGACCTTGACCTTGACCTTGACCTTTGACCTTTGACCTTTGACCTTGACCTTGACCTTGACCTTGACCTTGACCTTTGACCTTTGACCTTTGACCTTGACCTTTGACCTTTGACCTTTGACCTTTGACCTTTGACCTTTGACCTTTGACCTTTGACCTTGACCTTTGACCTTGACCTTGACCTTGACCTTGACCTTGACCTTGACCTTTGACCTTTGACCTTTGACCTTTGACCTTTGACCTTTGACCTTGACCTTGACCTTGACCTTTAACCTTTGACCTTTGACCTTTGACCTTGACCTTGACCTTTGACCTTTGTGACCTTTGTGACCTTTGACCTTGACCTTGACCTTGACCTTTGACCTTTGACCTTTGACCTTTGACCTTTGACCTAGACCTTGACCTTTAACCTTTGACCTTTGACCTTTGACCTTGACCTTTGACCTTGACCTTGACCTTTGACCTTGACCTTGACCTTGACCTTTGACCTTTGACCTTTGACCTTTGACCTTTGACCTTTGACCTTTGACCTTTGACCTTGACCTTGACCTTGACCTTTGACCTTTGACCTTTGACCTTTGACCTTTGACCTTTGACCTTTGACCTTTGACCTTTGACCTTTGACCTTTGACCTTTGACCTTTGACCTTTGACCTTTGACCTTTGACCTTTGACCTTGACCTTGACCTTGACCTTGACCTTTGACCTTTGACCTTTGACCTTGACCTTTGACCTTTGACCTTTGACCTTTGACCTTGACCTTTGACCTTGACCTTGACCTTGACCTTTGACCTTTGACCTTTGACCTTTGACCTTTGACCTTTGACCTTTGACCTTGACCTTGACCTTGACCTTGACCTTGACCTTGACCTTGACCTTGACCTTGACCTTGACCTTGACCTTTGACCTTGACCTTTGACCTTTGACCTTTGACCTTTGACCTTTGACCTTGACCTTGACCTTTGACCTTGACCTTGACCTTGACCTTTGACCTTTGACCTTTGACCTTTGACCTTTGACCTTTGACCTTTGACCTTTGACCTTGACCTTGACCTTGACCTTGACCTTGACCTTGACCTTGACCTTGACCTTGACCTTGACCTTGACCTTGACCTTTGACCTTTGACCTTTGACCTTTGACCTTGACCTTGACCTTGACCTTGACCTTTGACCTTTGACCTTTGACCTTTGACCTTGACCTTGACCTTGACCTTGACCTTGACCTTGACCTTTGACCTTTGACCTTTGACCTTTTACCTTTGACCTTTGACCTTTGACCTTTGACCTTTGACCTTTGACCTAGACCTTGACCTTGACCTTGACCTTTAACCTTTGACCTTTGACCTTGACCTTTGACCTTGACCTTGACCTTTGACCTTTGACCTTGACCTTGACCTTGACCTTGACCTTGACCTTTGACCTTTGACCTTTGACCTTTGACCTTTGACCTTTGACCTTGACCTTGACCTTGACCTTGACCTTGACCTTGACCTTGACCTTGACCTTTGACCTTTGACCTTTGACCTTTGACCTTTGACCTTGACCTTGACCTTGACCTTGACCTTGACCTTGACCTTTGACCTTTGACCTTTGACCTTTGACCTTTGACCTTGACCTTGACCTTTGACCTTTGACCTTGACCTTGACCTTGACCTTGACCTTGACCTTGACCTTGACCTTGACCTTGACCTTGACCTTGACCTTGACCTTGACCTTGACCTTTGACCTTTGACCTTGACCTTGACCTTGACCTTGACCTTGACCTTTGACCTTTGACCTTTGACCTTTGACCTTTGACCTTGACCTTGACCTTGACCTAGACCTTGACCTTTGACCTTTGACCTTGACCTTTGACCTTTGACCTTGACCTTGACCTTTGACCTTGACCTTGACCTTTGACCTTTGACCTTTGACCTTTGACCTTTGACCTTGACCTTGACCTTGACCTTGACCTTGACCTTTGACCTTGACCTTTGACCTTTGACCTTTGACCTTTGACCTTGACCTTGACCTTGACCTTGACCTTGACCTTGACCTTGACCTTTGACCTTTGACCTTTGACCTTTGACCTTGACCTTGACCTTGACCTTGACCTTGACCTTGACCTTGACCTTTGACCTTTGACCTTTGACCTTTGACCTTTGACCTTTGACCTTGACCTTGACCTTGACCTTGACCTTTGACCTTGACCTTGACCTTGACCTTGACCTTGACCTTGACCTTGACCTTGACCTTGACCTTGACCTTGACCTTGACCTTTGACCTTTGACCTTTTACCTTTGACCTTTGACCTTTGACCTAGACCTTGACCTTGACCTTTAACCTTTGACCTTTGACCTTTGACCTTGACCTTTGACCTTTGACCTTGACCTTTGACCTTTGACCTTTGACCTTTGACCTTTGACCTTTGACCTTGACCTTGACCTTTGACCTTGACCTTGACCTTGACCTTGACCTTGACCTTGACCTTGACCTTGACCTTGACCTTGACCTTTGACCTTTGACCATTGACCTTTGACCTTTGACCTTGACCTTGACCTTGGACCTTTAACCTTTGACCTTTGACCTTTGACCTTGACCTTTGACCTTTGACCTTGACCTTGACCTTTGACCTTGACCTTGACCTTGACCTTTGACCTTTGACCTTTGACCTTTGACCTTTGACCTTGACCTTGACCTTTGACCTTTGACCTCTGACCTTTGACCTTTGACCTTTGACCTAGACCTTGACCTTGGCCTTTGACCTTTGACCTTTGACCTTTGACCTTGACCTTTGACCTTTGACCTTGACCTTGACCTTTGACCTTGACCTTGACCTTGACCTTTGACCTTTGACCTTTGACCTTTGACCTTTGACCTTGACCTTGACCTTTGACCTTTGACCTTTGACCTTTGACCTTTGACCTTTGACCTTTGACCTTTGACCTTTGACCTTTGACCTTTGACCTTGACCTTGACCTAAACCTTGACCTTTGACCTTTGACCTTTGACCTTGACCTTTGACCTTTGACCTTTGACCTTTGACCTTGACCTTGACCTTTGACCTTGACCTTGACCTTGACCTTTGACCTTTAACCTTTGACCTTTGACCTTTGACCTTTGACCTTTGACCTTGACCTTGACCTTGACCTTGACCTTGACCTTGACCTTGACCTTGACCTTGACCTTGACCTTTACCTTGACCTTTGACCTTTGACCTTTGACCTTTGACCTTGACCTTGACCTTGACCTTGACCTTGACCTTTGACCTTTGACCTTTGACCTTTGACCTTTGACCTTGACCTTGACCTTGACCTTGACCTTGACCTTGACCTTGACCTTGACCTTGACCTTTGACCTTTGACCTTTGACCTTTGACCTTTGACCTTTGACCTTTGACCTTTGACCTTTGACCTAGACCTTGACCTTGACCTTTAACCTTTGACCTTTGACCTTGACCTTTGACCTTTGACCTTGACCTTTGACCTTTGACCTTTGACCTTGACCTTGACCTTGACCTTTGACCTTTGACCTTTGACCTTTGACCTTGACCTTGACCTTGACCTTGACCTTGACCTTGACCTTGACCTTGACCTTTGACCTTTGACCTTTGACCTTTGACCTTTGACCTTTGACCTTGACCTTGACCTAGACCTTGACCTTTGACCTTTGACCTTTGACCTTTGACCTTTGACCTTTGACCTTGACCTTGACCTTAACCTTTGACCTTTGACCTTTGACCTTGACCTTGACCTTGACCTTGACCTTGACCTTTGACCTTTGACCTTTGACCTTGACCTTTGACCTTTGACCTTGACCTTGACCTTGACCTTGACCTTGACCTTGACCTTTGACCTTTGACCTTTGACCTTTGACCTTTGACCTTGACCTTGACCTTGACCTTTAACCTTTGACCTTTGACCTTGACCTTGACCTTGACCTTTGACCTTTGACCTTTGACCTTTGACCTTTGACCTTGACCTTGACCTTGACCTTGACCTTGACCTTGACCTTGACCTTGACCTTGACCTTGACCTTTGACCTTTGACCTTTGACCTTTGACCTTGACCTTGACCTTGACCTTGACCTTGACCTTTGACCTTTGACCTTTGACCTTTGACCTTTGACCTTGACCTTGACCTTTGACCTTTGACCTTGACCTTGACCTTTGACCTTTGACCTTGACCTTGACCTTGACCTTGACCTTGACCTTTGACCTTTGACCTTTGACCTTTGACCTTTGACCTTGACCTTGACCTTGACCTTGACCTTTAACCTTTGACCTTTGACCTTGACCTTGACCTTGACCTTGACCTTGACCTTGACCTTTGACCTTGACCTTGACCTTGACCTTGACCTTGACCTTGACCTTGACCTTGACCTTGACCTTGACCTTGACCTTGACCTTTGACCTTTGACCTTGACCTTGACCTTGACCTTGACCTTGACCTTGACCTTTGACCTTTGACCTTTGACCTTTGACCTTTGACCTTGACCTTGACCTTGACCTTAACCTTGACCTTTGACCTTTGACCTTTGACCTTTGACCTTGACCTTGACCTTGACCTTGACCTTGACCTTGACCTTTGACCTTTGACCTTTGACCTTTGACCTTTGACCTTGACCTTGACCTTGACCTTTAACCTTTGACCTTTGACCTTGACCTTGACCTTGACCTTGACCTTGACCTTGACCTTTGACCTTTGACCTTTGACCTTTGACCTTTGACCTTGACCTTGACCTTGACCTTTGACCTTGACCTTGACCTTGACCTTGACCTTTGACCTTTGACCTTTGACCTTTGACCTTGACCTTGACCTTGACCTTGACCTTGACCTTGACCTTTGACCTTTGACCTTTGACCTTTGACCTTGACCTTGACCTTTGACCTTTGACCTTGACCTTGACCTTTGACCTTTGACCTTGACCTTGACCTTGACCTTGGCCTTGACCTTTGACCTTTGACCTATGACCTTTGACCTTTGACCTTGACCTTGACCTTGACCTTGACCTTTGACCTTTGACCTTTGACCTTGACCTTGACCTTTGACCTTGACCTTGACCTTGACCTTTGACCTTGACCTTGACCTTGACCTTGACCTTGACCTTGACCTTGACCTTGACCTTGACCTTGACCTTGACCTTTGACCTTTGACCTTTGACCTTGACCTTGACCTTGACCTTGACCTTGACCTTGACCTTTGACCTTTGACCATTGACCTTTGACCTTTGACCTTGACCTTGACCTTGACCTTGACCTTGACCTTTGACCTTTGACCTTTGACCTTGACCTTTGACCTTTGACCTTGACCTTGACCTTTGACCTTGACCTTGACCTTGACCTTTGACCTTTGACCTTTGACCTTTGACCTTTGACCTTGACCTTGACCTTGACCTTGACCTTGACCTTGACCTTTGACCTTGACCTTTGACCTTTGACCTTGACCTTGACCTTTGACCTTGACCTTGACCTTTGACCTTTGACCTTTGACCTTTGACCTTTGACCTTGACCTTGACCTTGACCTTGACCTTGACCTTGACCTTGACCTTGACCTTGACCTTGACCTTGACCTTTGACCTTTGACCTTTGACCTTTGACCTTGACCTTGACCTTGACCTTGACCTTGACCTTGACCTTGACCTTGACCTTTGACCTTTGACCTTTGACCTTTGACCTTTGACCTTTGACCTTGACCTTGACCTTGACCTTTGACCTTGACCTTGACCTTGACCTTGACCTTGACCTTGACCTTGACCTTTGACCTTTGACCTTTGACCTTTGACCTTTGACCTTTGACCTTGACCTTGACCTTGACCTTTGACCTTTGACCTTTGACCTTTGACCTTGACCTTTGACCTTTGACCTTGACCTTGACCTTTGACCTTGACCTTGACCTTGACCTTTGACCTTTGACCTTTGACCTTTGACCTTTGACCTTGACCTTGACCTTTGACCTTTGACCTTTGACCTTTGACCTTTGACCTTTGACCTTGACCTTGACCTAGACCTTGACCTTTGACCTTTGACCTTTGACCTTGACCTTTGACCTTTGACCTTTGACCTTGACCTTGACCTTGACCTTGACCTTGACCTTGACCTTTGACCTTTGACCTTTGACCTTTGACCTTTGACCTTTGACCTTTGACCTTGACCTTGACCTTGACCTTGACCTTGACCTTGACCTTTGACCTTGACCTTGACCTTTGACCTTGACCTTGACCTTGACCTTTGACCTTTGACCTTTGACCTTTGACCTTGACCTTGACCTTGACCTTGACCTTGACCTTTGACCTTTGACCTTTGACCTTTGACCTTTGACCTTGACCTTGACCTTGACCTTGACCTTGACCTTGACCTTGACCTTGACCTTTGACCTTTGACCTTTGACCTTTGACCTTTTACCTTTGACCTTTGACCTTTGACCTTTGACCTTTGACCTTGACCTTGACCTTGACCTTTGACCTTTGACCTTTGACCTTTGACCTTGACCTTTGACCTTGACCTTGACCTTTGACCTTTGACCTTTGACCTTGACCTTGACCTAACCTTTGACCTTTGACCTTTGACCTTTGACCTTTGACCTTGACCTTGACCTTGACCTTGACCTTGACCTTGACCTTTGACCTTTGACCTTTGACCTTTGACCTTGACCTTGACCTTGACCTTTGACCTTGACCTTGACCTTGACCTTTGACCTTTGACCTTTGACCTTTGACCTTTGACCTTGACCTTGACCTTTGACCTTTGACCTTGACCTTGACCTTGACCTTGACCTTGACCTTGACCTTGACCTTTGACCTTGACCTTGACCTTGACCTTGACCTTGACCTTGACCTTTGACCTTTGACCTTTGACCTTTGACCTTTGACCTTGACCTTGACCTTTGACCTTTACCTTGACCTTTGACCTTTGACCTTGACCTTTGACCTTTGACCTTTGACCTTTGACCTTGACCTTGACCTTGACCTTTGACCTTTGACCTTTGACCTTTGACCTTTGACCTTTACCTTGACCTTTGACCTTTGACCTTTGACCTTTGACCTTGACCTTGACCTTGACCTTTGACCTTTGACCTTTGACCTTTGACCTTTGACCTTGACCTTGACCTTGACCTTGACCTTGACCTTTGACCTTGACCTTGACCTTGACCTTTGACCTTGACCTTTGACCTTTGACCTTGACCTTGACCTTGACCTTGACCTTGACCTTTGACCTTTGACCTTTGACCTTTGACCTTGACCTTGACCTTTGACCTTTGACCTTGACCTTGACCTTTGACCTTTGACCTTGACCTTGACCTTGACCTTGACCTTGACCTTGACCTTGACCTTGACCTTGACCTTGACCTTTGACCTTTGACCTTGACCTTGACCTTGACCTTGACCTTGACCTTGACCTTGACCTTGACCTTTGACCTTTGACCTTTGACCTTTGACCTTTGACCTTGACCTTGACCTTTGACCTTGACCTTGACCTTTGACCTTTGACCTTTGACCTTAACCTTGACCTTTGACCTTTGACCTTTGACCTTTGACCTTTGACCTTGACCTTGACCTTGACCTTGACCTTGACCTTGACCTTGACCTTGACCTTTGACCTTTGACCTTTGACCTTGACCTTGACCTTGACCTTGACCTTGACCTTGACCTTGACCTTGACCTTGACCTTTGACCTTTGACCTTTGACCTTTGACCTTGACCTTGACCTTTACCTTGACCTTTGACCTTTGACCTTTGACCTTTGACCTTAACCTTGACCTTAGACCTTTGACCTTTGACCTTTGACCTTTGACCTTGACCTTGACCTTGACCTTGACCTTGACCTTGACCTTGACCTTGACCTTTGACCTTTGACCTTTGACCTTGACCTTTGACCTTTGACCTTGACCTTTGACCTTGACCTTGACCTTGACCTTTGACCTTTGACCTTTGACCTTTGACCTTTGACCTTGACCTTGACCTTTGACCTTTGACCTTTGACCTTTGACCTTGACCTTGACCTTGACCTTGACCTTGACCTTGACCTTTGACCTTTGACCTTTGACCTTTGACCTTTGACCTTGACCTTGACCTTGACCTTGACCTTGACCTTGACCTTGACCTTGACCTTGACCTTTGACCTTTGACCTTTGACCTTTGACCTTGACCTTGACCTTGACCTTGACCTTGACCTTGACCTTGACCTTGACCTTGACCTTTGACCTTTGACCTTTGACCTTTGACCTTTGACCTTGACCTTGACCTTTGACCTTTGACCTTGACCTTTGACCTTTGACCTTTGACCTTGACCTTGACCTTGACCTTGACCTTGACCTTTGACCTTTGACCTTGACCTTTGACCTTTGACCTTGACCTTGACCTTGACCTTGACCTTTAACCTTTGACCTTTGACCTTGACCTTGACCTTGACCTTGACCTTGACCTTGACCTTGACCTTGACCTTTGACCTTGACCTTGACCTTGACCTTGACCTTGACCTTGGCCTTGACCTTTGACCTTGACCTTGACCTTGACCTTTGACCTTTGACCTTGACCTTGACCTTGACCTTGACCTTGACCTTGACCTTTGACCTTTGACCTTTGACCTTTGACCTTTGACCTTGACCTTGACCTTTACCTTGACCTTGACGTTTGACCTTTGACCTTTGACCTTGACCTTTGACCTTTGACCTTGACCTTGACCTTTGACCTTGACCTTGACCTTTGACCTTGACCTTTGACCTTTGACCTTTGACCTTTGACCTTTGACCTTGACCTTGACCTTGACCTTGACCTTGACCTTGACCTTGACCTTTGACCTTGACCTTTGACCTTTGACCTTGACCTTGACCTTTGACCTTGACCTTGACCCTTGACCCTTGACCTTTGACCTTTGACCTTTGACCTTGACCTTGACCTTGACCTTGACCTTGACCTTGACCTTGACCTTGACCTTGACCTTGACCTTGACCTTGACCTTGACCTTTGACCTTTGACCTTTGACCTTTGACCTTGACCTTGACCTTGACCTTGACCTTGAATCTTGACCTTTGACCTTTGACCTTTGACCTTTGACCTTTGACCTTTGACCTTGACCTTGACCTTGACCTTGACCTTTGACCTTGACCTTGACCTTGACCTTGACCTTGACCTTTGACCTTTGACCTTTGACCTTTGACCTTTGACCTTTGACCTTGACCTTGACCCTGACCTTTGACCTTTGACCTTTGACCTTGACCTTTGACCTTTGACCTTGACCTTGACCTTTGACCTTGACCTTGGCCTTGACCTTTGACCTTTGACCTTTGACCTTTGACCTATGACCTTTGACCTTGACCTAGACCTTTGACTTTTGACCTTTGACCTTTGACCTTTGACCTTGACCTTGACCTAAACCTTGACCTTTGACCTTTGACCTTTGACCTTGACCTTTGACCTTTGACCTTTGACCTTTGACCTTGACCTTGACCTTTGACCTTGACCTTGACCTTGACCTTTGACCTTTAACCTTTGACCTTTGACCTTTGACCTTTGACCTTGACCTTGACCTTGACCTTGACCTTGACCTTGACCTTGACCTTGACCTTGACCTTGACCTTGACCTTGACCTTTGACCTTTGACCTTTGACCTTTGACCTTGACCTTGACCTTGACCTTGACCTTGACCTTTGACCTTTGACCTTTGACCTTTGACCTTTGACCTTGACCTTGACCTTGACCTTGACCTTGACCTTGACCTTGACCTTGACCTTTGACCTTTGACCTTTGACCTTTGACCTTTGACCTTTGACCTTTGACCTTTGACCTAGACCTTGACCTTGACCTTTAACCTTTGACCTTTGACCTTTGACCTTGACCTTTGACCTTGACCTTGACCTTGACCTTGACCTTTGACCTTTGACCTTTGACCTTGACCTTGACCTAAACCTTTGACCTTTGACCTTTGACCTTTGACCTTTGACCTTGACCTTGACCTTGACCTTGACCTTGACCTTGACCTTGACCTTTGACCTTTGACCTTTGACCTTTGACCTTGACCTTGACCTTGACCTTGACCTTGACCTTGACCTTGACCTTTGACCTTTGACCTTTGACCTTTGACCTTTGACCTTGACCTTTGACCTTTGACCTTGACCTTTGACCTTGACCTTGACCTTTGACCTTGACCTTTGACCTTTGACCTTTGACCTTTGACCTTGACCTTGACCTTGACCTTGACCTTTGACCTTTGACCTTTGACCTTTGACCTTTGACCTTTGACCTTTGACCTTTGACCTTGACCTTGACCTTTGACCTTGACCTTGACCTTTGACCTTTGACCTTGACCTTTGACCTTTGACCTTTGACCTTTGACCTTGACCTTGACCTTGACCTTGACCTTTGACCTTTGACCTTGACCTTTGACCTTTGACCTTGACCTTTGACCTTTGACCTTTGACCTTTGACCTTTGACCTTGACCTTGACCTTGACCTTTGACCT